>JAFBMS010000001.1:232500-492500 GCA_019788955.1 Albula glossodonta | reverse complement strand
CGTTTGTTGTACATTTTAAGAAAGCAGCACGGGCTACTCGGTGGAGGCTATCACTCAGTTAAGAACGAACGAAACGCGTTTTGCGGTTAGGTAAAATCGAACAGTTATTGTTTTTTCTCTTTTTTGTTTGAACCATAGCTCATTGTTATAGGGTTATATGGTTTAGTGAAGCAGGAGGATGCACAATACGGAGTATTTCAGTCCCCCAGCCTTATGAAAACCTGCTAGCTGTAAGTGCCATTGACCAGTGTTATTTATTTATTTTTTTTTCTAAGATGACTATCGCCTGTACGTGTGTGTCTGTAAGGGTCCATGTTGGCTCAAATTTGTCTGCCATATATTTTATTTTCTCGGTCGAGAAAAAATGGACTTCACACATAATATTCAGGAAGGCTCAGTTATAGAGCAAAGGAAAAACAATGTCTTGTTTGGTTTGGTTTTTTTTTTTTTTTCCTGTCTTGGAATGTCATTCAATATCGAGCTTGCCGCACTGGTTGGAGAGATGAAGATTGGTGACAAGCGCACCTGCACTTGAGAAAGCAAATGTTAGCGAATATGGTCCGGTCAATGAAGTGTTTTAGCTCAACTTTTACCTGTCAGTATTATGGAATTTTTCACTTTACCTTTCTTGTCGTTGTTTTTGTTTATTTTGTTGTGTTTTTTCATTTGTTCTGTTCCCGAAAAACAGGTTTGTTCAGTGTCTTTTAAACAATGGCAGTATAGCCCCTCCTCGATGAAATACATACATGTTTAGTTATAGAAAACTTTTATATTTATGTGTCTTATTTTTATATTTCTTTATGGTTATTTATTACGCAGTGTAGTGTATAATACTGTAGTTTGTATTAATACAATAATATAGTTTAGTATGAAAATAATTTGGAAGGTAAATGATTTCAAAGCTAGAAAGAGAACACTCTAGCGTTTGAGATATGCTTTAAAATATTGTCATAATTCTGTTAAATGTTTAAAAAATAAAGAAGAAATTGAAACCTTAACCTTCAAATCCATTATCAAGTTAGTTTTATTTTCCCCACTTAAATATGAAGCTACTGAACTTTGAAAACTAACTGTGTGACTAATAGCATGAGTCTTGCTGTTGTACTGGTTGAGGGATTACCCTGAAAATGATGATGTTCTGTCTTTTTGCAAAGCCAAACCTGGAGTGACATACTTTATTTGTTTTATTCGTGCCAAGTCGTTACTTTGTAAGTCTGCGCCAAGACTGAGAGTTGTTTTATAAGTCCCTGTTTGATCCAAGTTCCATTTTTTATGGGTTTTTTTTCCTGCATTTTGCATAGTTTTTTTTATGACTGGCCATCACAATAAAACACATCAACAAAGCAACCTTGAGTGTAGCGTTTGTTTTTAAATGGGTTACCTGTTAAGAGTAAACATGATAGACAACAGTTTAATATTTTTATGGCATCAAAAGTGAAGAAGAAAATCAGAACATTATACAACATGACTGAGGATGTTTTAGGTACACCAGGCCCGTGTTATATTATATTTCCGCTGGCTAGCAGAATTCTAGCATTTATTTATTAGCGTTTATTCTAAGATATGTGGAAAAATACACCTGGAAACAAAGGCAACAGATGTATATTCTCCCATGTCCTCATCAGAACTTGTTTATGTTAAAGTAAAATTGCTTAATGTGAAATAATCTAATGATGTTGTGTTCCCTTCTTTATCACAGTTTCTCCAGTGCTGCTCTCAGTGACCCAACAGTGTAATGTTTAACAGGGACACGCTCATTAAAACAGGTGTGTTTGTGTGGTGTGTGTGCATGTCTGTGTGTGTGTGTGCGTGTGCGTGTGTGTGCGTGTGTGTGTGTGTGTGTGTGTGGGAGAGAGACAGAGGCACTGAGAGAGACAGACAACACACTCTTCTTCCTCTTCTTGTATTATTATTATTTTATTATCATTATTATTATTGAACTGTCAGCTCTCCTCAGTACACTGGCACATCTGAGCTGCTATCCACAGTCCTTCTGTTTTGGCGTTTCAGAGATGGTGAATTTTGGTTTTGCTTTGCAAGGATTTGTGAGCATATACTTTCTATTTACTGGAATGATATTTTTAAATGTCTTCCAAAAATGTTAGAATTGAGTCAAAATGATTGTGGTGAAAGCAGTGTGCACAAACGCAAGCTGCAGGGCTTCACATACATCAGAATTTTGAATACCGCCTTAAATATGTTTCTTAAAGCAAGAAACTCTCTTAAAACCAGCTCAAATACCTCTCAATGGAGTAAATATGCATTAACATTACATGATACCAATCTAAACTGGCCATGGGAGATTCATTTGTAGTGACAGGTTGGAAATCTCTCATGACTTCATGTTTGTAAATTAAACAGAAAAATAAAAACTAAACTATGTGACTGAAGAGTTTTTAAGGTAGGCCAGACCTGTGCTGTACTGTACTTCTGTGAGCCCTGATGCAGCAGGATTGAACCTTAATTCTACAATATGTGGAAAAATAAAACTTTAAACACGTAAAACAGGTGGGTGTTCTCCCATGCCCTTGTCAGATTTTGTTTTATACATAAATATAAAATAATCCAATGATACAGTGTTCTCCTCTTTATCACAGAGTGCTGGGGCACTTTTCTCCCCCCACTCCTCCTGTCAGTGATCCAGTAGAGTAATGTTTAACAGGGACTTGTGTGTATAAAGAGGGGGACAGAGTCTCAGAATATACTGAGCTGAAGAATGAGGACCGCTGTAGTTCTGCTGGTGTTACTGGGCTGCTGTCTGACTGGGGCGCAGCTTCAGAATGAAGAAAGAGAGATCAGCCAATCAACGACTCAACCCGACATCTGGGCCGAGCTGAACACGCTGAGAGACATGGTGATGGAGCAGAGAGTTGAGCTGGCAGTCACAAAGTCAGAACTGGGAGCAACAAAGTCAGAACTGGGAGCCAGACTGCAAACCAGTGAGAGTCAGGTGGCTGAGCTGAAGAGAGAAAATGAAGGTAAAATAATGTATTGTATCTTTACCATGCAAATTGTTCAACATTTGTAATTTTAAGTGTTTCATTCATGATAGTTTTTTATTCATGTGTGTCCTTTCAGCCCTAAGACACATGGTGGTGGAGCAGAGAGTTGAGCTGGCAGTCACAAAGTCAGAACTGGGAGCCAGACTGCAAACCAGTGAGAGTCAGGTGGCTGAGCTGAAGAGAGAGAATGAAGGTGATTTTACTGCATAGTTTGTATTTAAATTAAACACACACAATTTTGTCAGTATGGGGATGAACATATTGTGATATTCTACATGTGTGTGACTGCAGCACAAGGGGTGGATCTGAGTGCCATGGAGGACAGGTCAAACTCCAATGAGATCCAGCTGCAGGAACACAATACTGTGATGGAGGAGCTGAAATCCACAGTGGAGGAACTGAAGGGACACATTGCAGGTCATACAGGGATGGGAGTAGTTTTATTTAAAACTCATTTCTGTCAGTATAACATTTTTTTACTTGGCGAATCAAATAATATCTCTGATAACCTTTTTAATGTAAATACATTGTGTTTTCAGAGAGACCAAAGGTGGCGTTCTCAGCTGCATTAACTGATGCAGGACGTGTAGGACCCTTCAACACAGACATCACCCTGATCTATACTAAAGTCATCACCAACATCGGCAACCACTACAACCCAGCTACAGGTACAGTACACACCCATCTACATGTATATCTGTATAAACACACAGGTAACAGAGGTGTCATCAGCTCATTTTAGCAGTTTCTCTGTCAGGTCTTTCCAGTGTGTGTATGTGTGTGTGTGTGTGTGTGTGTGTGTGTGTGTGCATGCGTGCATGCGTGCATGCATGCAAGTGTGAGTGACATGACACAATGTGTGTTTATCTCTTTGCTTTCCCTCTGATACAGGGATCTTCACAGCACCGGTGAGAGGAGTGTACTACTTCACATTTATTTGCCATAATTATGGGGCCAGCATCCGCTTTGGCTTACGTCTGTATAAGAACGAAGAATACATCATGTCTATGACAGACTGGCAAACCTCTACAGATTTTGATGATAACGGATCTAACGCTGCCGTGCTGCAGCTGGAGGTGGGGGATCAGGTCTACATGCGTCTCCCAGCTAACTGGCAGATATATGATGACAGTGATAATTTCAGCACCATCAGCGGCTTCCTCCTCTTCCCCATGTGAGCAGAAGACCCTGCAGCACCTTCAGTGGCTTCCTGCTCTTCCCCATGTGAGCAGAAGACCCCGCAGCACCTTCGGCGGCTTCCTGCTCTTCCCCATGTGAGCAGAAGACCCTGCTGTAATGGAGATCACAGCTGAAGAGTCTGGAGGTGAAGCCTCACATGTTCCTCTCTGAGTGTCACGATGTGCTTTCAGCAATAAAAGCATTACGAAAAATACCATTTCTTGGGGGATTTTCATTCACAGATAAACACCCTGCGTTAGTAACATGTGCATGAGAGACTATACTGAAGCTGTGTTTCTGTGTGTGTGTGTGTGTGTGTGTGTGTGTGTGTTGGTGTGTGTTGTGTGTGTGTGTGTGTGTGGTGTGTGTGTGTGTGTGTGTGTGTGTGTGTGTGTGTGTGTGTGTGTTGGGACTGTTTCTGTGTATGTGTAAAGAGGGGGACAGAGTCTCAGAATGTGATTCTGTGTATCTGCAGTCTAGCTCTGTCTCTGTATGTGTGTAGCACATGGGTATTGTTAGCATCATATAAACAGATTGATACTGTATGTCATAAAACATACACACAGAATATGTAATAAAGGGAGACAACATACAGGAGAATATTAAATTCATGTACATGGCTGTGTGAATTCTCATTATGGAGAGACAGTAATTGAAAGAAACAGGTATAACCGATGGATGGGGGGGGGTGAAGTGAAGATTCTAGCTCTGTGTTAACACTGGGTGTGTGAGAGAGACAGACATAATTCAGAAGTAAACAAATGGTTTTCTTAACTACATTTGATCTTCGGTTCTGGAAATTGCGATAATTATGATGAAGATTGATTTTAGACTGATCTGCAGACAGAGAGGCAGGTCACAGAGAGAAGGCTTAAGAAACATCTAGAACAGCATAACTCCTCTCTGTCATAGCAGAGCCAGTCTACAGGCCTCACTTCACCAACCCCTCTGTACATTTAATATTCAGCTTCTGCATTATCATAAGACTCCATTCAGTAATGTTGACATCTTTCACATTACCATTGAACTGTGGTTCTGACTCACTGTACTTGTTAAAGGTATGATGGCTCTGACTGCACAGACTAAGGGAGGAGGATTCCCTGCTTTATCCAGCTGAATTCCTATCCCATTTCACTCAATCTGGCAACTCGATCATAACCCAGAGTAACTGGTTTATCCCCTCACTCTCTCCATCTATCTTGGCTGTCATGTGGTCAGTTTTCTGCTTCAGTCCTTAGACTGTAAAATATTGATATTTTTATATCTGAAATTAACTTTGTTCGTTGCCTTTTAAAAAGGGAATATAGCATTTGAATGAAGTCACCGTGCAGTGCAGGAAGCTCTGTGTACTAAATTACACAGGAAGTCTTTGACACAGGAGCTCTGTAAATTACGTTATAAATGAGACATCAAGGTAAACATGTCCCTTGGGTTTTACCCTTTTTAAACCCCTTAAATAGTTATAAACCTCCTTAAGGCGTCTAATAAACCTCAGATCTATTAAAATATTATAAAACATGAAATAATATAAATCTGAGCTGCATATGGGACAATAAGCAGCAGATTAGTAGTTTTTGAATACACTTCTGGATAATATTGTGAAACTGAAATTTAGAGCATTACAAATGATGTAACTGAGAAATTTAATATAAAGCAGATCTGTGCTGTACTGTATTTCTGTAAACCCAAAAGTCATCAGGATTCACCCTTTATTCTCATATGTTTGCATGGAAAATACCATTTTAAACAGTAATACAGGTGTACATTCTCCCACGTCCTCATTAGAACATTGTTATGTAAAAGGTGAAATGATTAATATAAAATAATCCAATGATACAGTGTTCTCTTCTTTATCACAGAGTGCTGGGGCACTTTTCTCCCCCCACTCCTCCTGTCAGTCATCCAGTAGTGTAATGTTTAACAGGGACTTGTGTGTATAAAGAGGGGGACAGAGTCTCAGAATCTACTGAGCTGAAGAATGAGGACCGCTGTAGTTCTGCTGGTGTTACTGGGCTGCTGCCTGACTGGAGTGCAGCTTCAGAATGAAGAAAGAGAGATCAGCCAATCAACGACTCAACCCGACATCTGGGCCGAGCTGAAGGAGCTGAGAGACATGGTGATGGAGCAGAGAGTTGAGCTGGCAGTCATGGACAACAGACTGCAAACCAGTGAGAGTCAGGTGGCTGAGCTGAAGAGAGAGAATGAAGGTAAAATAATGTATTGTATCTTTACCTTGCAAATTGTTCAACATTTTCAATGTTCAGTGTTTCATTCATGGTAGTTTTTTGTTTATGTGTGTCCTTTCAGCCCTAAGACACATGGTGACGGAGCAGAGAGTTGAGCTGGCAGTCACAAAGTCAGAACTGGGATCTGTGGAATCCAGACTGCAAACCAGTGAGAGTCAGGTGGCTGAGCTGAAGAGAGAGAATGAAGGTGATTTTACTGCATAGTTTGTATTTAAATTAAACACACACAATTTTGTCAGTATGGGGATGAACATATTGTGATATTGTACATGTGTGTGACTGCAGCACAAGCGGTGGATCTGAGTGCCATGGAGGACAGGTCAAACTCCACTGAGCTCCAGCTGCAGGAACACAAAACTGTGATGGAGGAGCTGAAATCCACAGTGGAGGAACTGAAGGGACACATTGCAGGTAATACAGGGATGGGAGTGGCTTTGTTTAAAATTAATTTCTGTCAGTATCAGATTTCTTTGCTCTAAGAATCAAATAATATCTCTGATGAGCTTTTAAAATAAAAATGTTGTATTTTCAGACAGACCAAAGGTGGCGTTCTCAGCTGCATTAACTGATGCAGGATATGTAGGACCCTTCAACACAGAAACCACCCTGATCTACACTAAAGTCTTCACCAACATCGGTAACCCCTACAACCCAGCTACAGGTACAGTACACACCCATCTACATGTATATCTGTATAAACACACAGGTAACAGGGGTGTCATTAGCTCATTTTAGCAGTTTCACTGGCAGCTCTCTCCTTTTTTCTGCTTTTCCTCTGATACAGGGATCTTCACAGCCCCAGTGAGAGGAGTCTACTACTTCAGATTCACTGCCTATGGTAATGGGGCCCACGGCAACACTGGTTCATGTCTGTTTAAGAATGGAGAAAAAATCTCATCTGTGATAGACTTTCAAACCCCTGCAGATGATGAAGATTACTCAAGCAACGCTGCCGTGCTGCAGCTGGAGGTGGGGGATCAGGTCTACATGCGCCTTCCATCTGGATTCCATGTCTTTGATAGTCCTGGTAATGGCAGCACCTTCAGCGGCTTCCTGCTCTTCCCCATGTGAGCAGAAGACCCTGCAGCACCTTCAGCGGCTTCCTGCTCTTCCCCATGTGAGCAGAAGACCCTGCAGCACCTTCAGCGGCTTCCTGCTCTTCCCCATGTGAGCGGAAGACCCTGCAGCACCTTCAGCGGCTTCCTGCTCTTCCCCATGTGAGCAGAAGACCCTGCAGCACCTTCAGCGGCTTCCTGCTCTTCCCCATGTGAGCAGAAGACCCTGCTGTAATGAAGATCACAGCTGAAGAGTCTGGAGGTGAAGTGTCATTGAGTGTCACAATGTGCTTTCAGCAATAAAAGCATTCAGAAACACACATTTTTTTGGTATTTCCACTGAAAGATACAGACCCTATTGTGTGTTAGTAGTGTGTGTATGAGAGATGGTATTCAAGCTGTGTGTGTGTGTGTGTGTGTGTGTGTGTGGGTCTGTTTCTGTGTATGTGTAAAGAGGGGGACAGAGTCTCAGAATGTGATTCTGTGTATCTGCAGTCTAGCTCTGTCTCTGTATGTGTGTAGCACATGGGTATTGTTAGCATCATATAAACATATTGATACTGTATGTCATAAAACATACAGACAGAATATGTAATAGATAGGGACAGCATACATTAGATTATTAAATAAATATATGGGCTGCTGTGAATTCTCATTGAGGAAACAGGTTCCTAGGTTCCGTCATGAAGCCACTGGGTGGGCTTTAGGGGGAATTTGACTTCCTATGAAAATTACATAAGAAGTCTTTGCAAATGACGTTATGAGACATGAAACTAAACATTCCCTGTGGAGTTTCGAACCCCTTAAATTGTTATTTACCCCCTTACAGCCAGCTAACGAATCTCAGACCTATTTCATCAATTGGAAAAATAACATGAAACCAAATAATAATGAAGTCAAATAAACAAAATAACCAAATCAAATGAAATCAAATGATATAAATCTGAGCTACATATGGGACAATAATCAACATGAAGTTTTTAGTTCTACTTCTAGTAATTTAACCTAAAATAAGAGCATTAAGTATGTAAATGAAACATGTTTAAATAAAGCAGACCTGTGCTGTACTGTATATCTGTAAACCCAAAAGTCATCAGGATTCACCCTTTATTATAATATGTTTGCATTGAAAATACCATTTTAAACAGTAATACAGGTGTACATTCTCCCACGTCCTCATTAGAACATTGTTATGTAAAAGGTGAAATGATTAATATAAAATAATCCAATGATACAGTGTTCTCCTCTTTATCACAGAGTGCTGGGGCACTTTTCTCCCCCCACTCCTCCTGTCAGTGATCCAGTAGAGTAATGTTTAACAGGGACTTGTGTGTATAAAGAGGGGGACAGAGTCTCAGAATATACTGAGCTGAAGAATGAGGACCGCTGTAGTTCTGCTGGTGTTACTGGGCTGCTGTCTGACTGGGGCGCAACTTCAGAATGAAGAAAGAGAGATCAGCCAATCAACGACTCAACCCGACATCTGGGCCGAGCTGAATGAGCTGAGAGACATGGTGACAGAGCAGAGAGTTGAGCTGGCAGTCACTAAGGCAGAACTAGGAGGAACAAAGTCAGAACTGGAAGCCAGACTACAAACCAGTGAGAGTCAGATGGTAGATCTGAAGAGAGAGAATGAAGGTAAAATAATGTGCTGTATCTTTACCATGTAAATTGTTCAACATTTGCAGTTTTAAGTGTTTCATTCATGATACAAATGTTTTAATGTGTGCCCTTTCTAGCACTAAGAGACAAAATGACAGAGCAGAGAGTTGAGCTGGCAGTCACAAAGTCAGAACTGACAGCAACAAAGTCAGAACTGGGAGCCAGACTGCAAAGCAGTGAGAGTCAGGTAGCAGAGCTGCAGAAAGAAAATGATGGTAATGTATGAAAGACTGGTTATCAGAGTACCGTTTCTATTTCCCTGAGAATGGTCATGATAATCTCTCCTTTCTATTTCAGCACAGACAGTTGAACTAAAACTGATGGAAGCCAGACTGGAGACCAGTGAGAGTCAGGTGGCTGAACTGCAGAAAGAGACTGAATGTAATGTTACTGTATGTTTTGGATTTAAATTGAACACGGTTTTGTCAGAATGGTGACAGACATATTGTGATACTCCACATGTATCTGACTGCAGCGCAAGCGGTGGATCTGAGTGCCATGGAGGACAGGTCAAACTCCACTGAGCTCCAGCTGCAGGAACACAAAACTGTGATGGAGGAGCTGAAATCCACAGTGGATGAACTGAAGCAACACATTGCAGGTAATACAGGGATGGGTATAGTTTTATTTAAACTCATTTCTGTCAGTATCAGATTTTTTTATTCTGAGAATCAAATAATATCTATGATGATCTTTTAATGTAAAAATGTTGTATTTTCAGAGAGTCCAAAGGTGGCGTTCTCAGCTGCATTAACTGATGCAGGAGATGTAGGACCCTTCAACACAGAAATCACCCTGATCTACACTAAAGTGTTCACCAACATCGGCAACCACTACAGCCCAATTACAGGCACAGTACACACCCATCTACATGTATATCTGTATAAACACACAGGTAACAGAGGTGTCATCAGTTCATTTTAGCAGTTTCACTGGCAGCTCTCTCCTATGATGTCATTTTTTTCATTAATGTTTTGGAAAAACAAATGTAAATTCGTCATGCCAATAAATGTGATTGACTTAAATTGAATTGAAGAAGACAGACAGACAGAGAGAGAGAAAGAGAGTGTAAGACAGGAGACAGTTGGGTTTATCTCTCTCTGCTTTTCCTCTGATACAGGGATCTTCACAGCACCAGTGAGAGGAGTCTACTACTTCAGATTCACTACACACGGTGTTGGGAACAAAGGCAACATTGGCTCATACCTGTTTAGGAACGGACAGCTCATCTTGTCTGTGTTAGACTCCGAAACATCGACTGATGATCATGATTATTTCAACAATGCGGCCGTGCTGCAGCTGGAGGTGGGGGATCAGGTCTACATGCGTCTCCCATCTGGGTACCAGCTCTACGATAGTTATATGAATTACTGCACCTTCAGCGGCTTCCTGCTCTTCCCCATGAGAGCAGAAGACCCTGAAGCACCTTTAGCGGCTTCCTTCTCTTCCCCATGTGAGCAGAAGACCCTGCAGCACCTTTAGCGGCTTCCTTCTCTTCCCCATGTGAGCAGAAGACCCTGCAGCACCTTCAGCGGCTTCCTGCTCTTCCCCATGTGAGCAGAAGACCCTGCAGCACCTTCAGCGGCTTCCCGCTCTTCCCCATGTGAGCAGAAGACCCTGCTGTAATGAAGATCACAGCTGAAGAGTCTGGAGGTGAAGCCTCACATGTTCCTCTCTGAGTGTCACAATGTGCTCTCAGCAATAAAAGCATTACGAAAAATACAAATTTTGGGAGGATATCATTCACAGATAAAAACCTTGTGTTTGTCGTGTGTGCATGAGAGACTGTACTCAAGCTGTGTTTTTGTGCGTGTGTGGGTGTGTGTGTGCGTGTGTGCATGTGTGCGCGCGGGCGTGTGTGTGTGTATGCATGGGTGCACGCGCGGGCGTGTGTGCGTGCATGGGTGAACACGTGCTGTGTGTGTGTGTGTGTGTGTGTGTGTGTGTGTGTGCATGGGTGAACGCACGGGTGTGTGTGTGTATGTGTGCATGCACACACGCGGGCGTGTGTGTGTATGCATGGGTGCACGCGTGGGCGTGTGTGTGCATGGGTGCACGCGCAGGCGTGTGTGTGTGTGTGTGTGTGTGTGCATGCGTGCGCGCGGGCATGTGTGTGTGTGTGTGCATGCGTGCGCGCATGTGTGTGTGTGTGTGTGCATGCGTGCGCACAGGCGTGTGTGTGCGTGTGTGCATGGGTGCAAGTGTGGGCGTGTGCGTGTGTGTGTGCATGTGTGCGTTCGGGCATGTGTGTGTGTTTGTGTGGATGGGTGCACGCGCAAGAGTGTGTGTGTGTGTGTGTGTGGGCATGGGTGCACGCGGGCGTGTGCGTGTGTGTGTGTGTGTGTGTGCATGCGTGCGCACAGGCGTGTGTGTGTGTGTGTGTGTGTGTGTGCTGGGGTTGCCAGATCTCCATCTTGCCATGACTGGAAAAATGATTAACCTGTGGACATGTGGGGGTACACAGTTTTTGGTTGGCGGGAGGAGGTGCTATAACCTACACACGGAAAGTGTGAGGATAGGGTCACCTACATGCTCTGGACACACAGGTTTACTTTATATTTAGTTTCTTTCATATGTCACACATCAAAACTGCACATGGCTTCACATACAACAGAATTATGAATTCACCTTAAATATCTTTCTTAAAGCAAGAAACTCTCTTAAAACCAGCTCAAATACCTCTCAATGGAGTAAATATATATTAGCATTACATGATACCAATCTAAACTGAACACGGGAAGTTCACTTGTAGTGACAGGTTGGAAATCTCTCATGACTTCATGTTTGTAAATTAAACAGAAAAATAAAAACTAAACTATGTGACTGAAGAGTTTTTAAGGTAGGCTAGACCTGTGCTGTACAGTATTTCTGTGAGCCCTGATGCAGCAGGATTGAACCTTAATTCTACAATATGTGGAAAAATAAAACTTTAAACATGTAAAACAGGTGGGTGTTCTCACATGCCCTTGTCAAATTTTGTTTTATACATAAATATAAAATAATCCAATGATACAGTGTTCTCTTCTTTATCACACTGTGCTGGGGCACTTTTCTCCACCCACTCCTCCTGTCAGTGATCCAGTAGTGTAATGTTTAACAGGGACTTGTGTGTATAAAGAGGGGGACAGAGTCTCAGAATCTACTGAGCTGAAGAATGAGGACCGCTGTAGTTCTGCTGGTGTTACTGGGCTGCTGTCTGACTGGGGCGCAGCTTCAGAATGAAGAAAGAGAGATCAGCCAATCAACGACTCAACCCGACATCTGGGCCGAGCTGAAGGAGCTGAGAGACATGGTGACGGATCAGAGAGTTGAGCGGGCAGCAACAAACACAGAACTTCGAGCTGTGGAAGCCAGACTGCAAACCAGTGAGAGTCAGGTGGCTGAGCTGCAGAAAGAGAATGAAGGTAATGTACTGTATAGAGCCTTTAGTTTGGAAATTGTTAAATGTTTTTAGTTTGTATGTTTCATTCACAAAACCTTTTTAATGTGTGTTTAGCCCTGAGAGATATGGTGATGGAGCAGAGAGTTGAGCTGGCAGTCACAAAGTCAGAACTGGGAGCCAGACTGCAAACCAGTGAGAGTCAGGTGGCTGAGCTGAAGAGAGAGAATGAAGGTAATGTACTATATAGTTTAGATTTAAATTAAATAAAGTTTTGTCAGAATGGCAACAAACAATGTGATATTGTACGTTTGTGTGACTGCAGCACAAGCGGTGGATCTGAGTGCCATGGAGGACAGGTCAAACTCCACTGAGCTCCAGCTGCAGGAACACAAAACTGTGATGGAGGATCTGAAATCCACAGTGGAGGAACTGAAGGGACACATTGCAGGTAATACTGAGATGGGAGCAGCTATGTTTAAAATTAATTTCTGTCAGTAGTATTCTTTTTTTTTATTCAGAGAATCAAATATTATCTCTCATGATCTTTTAATGTAAAAAAAGTTGTATTTTCAGAGAGACCAAAGGTGGCGTTCTCAGCTGCATTAACTGATGCAGGACATGTAGGACCCTTCAACACAGAAATCACCCTGATCTACACTAAAGTGTTCACCAACATCGGCAACCACTACAACCCAGCTACAGGTACAGTACACACCCATCACCATGTATATCTGTATAAACACACAGGTAACAGAGGTGTCATTAGCTCATTTTAGCAATTTCACTGGCAGTTATCTCTTGTGTGTGTGTGTGTGTGTGTGTGTGTGTGTGTGTGTGTGTGTGTGTGTGTGTGTGTGTGTGTAATTTTCTTTTTTATAATTACTGTTTTTATTAATGCTTTGCCAAAACAAATGTACAATTTGACACACCGATAATGCTCATTGGATTGAATTGAATTACATGGAGACAGAGGGAGAACAATTCAGTTCAACCTGCATTAACTTACAGAAATGGTTCAATTAGGCAACAATATTTTGAAAACTTGCATATGAATATTGAATAAAACAAATTTACATAAGAACAAACTGAAATCATATATAAACTCATATTACTTGAATTATTGACAACCAAATCCCAGTTGACACATCAATCACAAGACAGGAATTAACTGAGTATTATAAACAATGAAATGCTGAAAACCAGTAACTAGTTAATACAAAACGCTCTCCTGATACCCGCGATTTATGAATGGAGATAAATTACACCCCAACAATTATCAAGGCATCTGTGTAAGCAGAAATGATGGCAAGTTATTTTGTAGCCTCTTTTATTCAAGAGTCAAACTGGCTTCCTACCTACGACATGATCACCTAATTAACAAAGGACAAATTTTTGCATTCTTTGTTGAGTTTGGCACCAGGGACCAAGTTACTTCAGTACTTCAAAGTGGAGCAGGGGGTAAAGTGAATGACATCATCAAATGTGCAGTGAAACGTGACAATCAAAGAACAGAATTCTTCACTCGGGGTTGTGGAGTGTGTCACAGAGACAGATCCTAACCAATACACACACTACGTTATCACAGCCTGGCCTCTGAAACAGGTAGACACAAAGACACCTGGCACCTCAAAGAGGAGAGGACATGTGATCACTGTGAGACAGGTGAGGCAGAGACAGAGATGAACTTCCACCTATATTGCAATAAGTATTCAGAAATTCCCTCCCTGTAGTACAAAAATGATCAATTTTACTGGGTGAAGGACACATAGCCTCACTGGTTGCTTTGTATGTGGGAACTTTTCACCAACACAGAAGCACAAAAACTGATAGTTAATCATTATTTACATGCACTGTTGTTTTTATGTAGGTGATATCAGTGTGTTCTTAAGTGCAATATGCTTGTGTTATAAGCACATTGTTTCTTTTTTATAATGTGTTGATTGTAACATTTGCTTTGGCAACACATCCCATGTTATGCCAATCAAGCACCCTGAGAGAGAGAGAGAGAGAGAGAGAGAGAGAGAGATACATGAGACAGTGTGTGTTTATCTCTCTCTGCTTTTCCTCTGACACAGGGATCATTGTGTGTGTGTGTGTGTGTGTGTGTGTGTTTGTGTGTGTGTGTGTGTGTGTTGTTGTGTGTGTGGGTGTGTGTGTGTGTGTGTGTGTGTGTGTGTGGGAGGGTGGAGGTGTGTGTGTGTGTGCGTGTGTGTGGTGTGTTGTGTGTGTGTTTATCTCTCTCTGCTTTTCCTCTGATACAGGGATCTTCACAGCACCAGTGAGAGGAGTCTACTACTTCAGATTCACTACCTTTGGTTTTGGGGCCAGCATCCACATTGGTTCATTTCTGTATAAGAATGGACAACGGATCATTGTTGTGTATGACTGGCAATTATCTTCAGACTCTTATGATTATGGATCTAACGCTTCTGTGCTGCAGCTGGAAGTGGGGGATCAGATTTACATGCGTCTCCCACCTGGGCTGCAGGTGTATGATGATGGTATGAGTTACAGCACCTTCAGCGGCTTCCTGCTCTTCCCCATGTGAGCAGAAGACCCTGCAGCACTTCAGCGGCTTCCTGCTCTTCCCCATGTGAGCAGAAGACCCTGCAGCACCTTCAGTGGCTTCCTGCTCTTCGCCATGTGAGCAGAAGACCCTGCAGCACTTTCAGCGGCTTCCTGCTCTTCCCCATGTGAGCAGAAGACCCTGCTGTAATGAAGATCACAGCTGAAGACTCTGGAGGTGAAGCCTCACATGTTCCTCTCTGAGTGTCACAACGTGCTCTCAGCAAATAAAAGCATTCAAAAACAATCAGTTTTTCAATCATAAATTCTACATTGTGTGTTCATACCTCAGTGTTTATGAGACCATATTTAGGCTGTGTTTCTGTTTGTGTGTGTGTGCGTGTGTGAGAGAGAGACAATGTTCATTGATGAAACATGATCTTTGGTTGCTGAAAATGTAAAGATGATGAAGGCTGATTTTAGAATGATCTGCAGACAGAGAGGCAGGTCACAGAGAGAAGGTTTAAGAAACATCTCGAACAGCATAACTCCTCTCTGTCATAGCAGAGCCAGTCTACAGGCCTCACTCAACCAATCCCTCTGTACATTTAATATTCAGCTTCTGCAATATCATAAGACTCCATTCAGTAATGTTGACATCTTTCACATGAGACATTGAACTGTGGTTCTCACTCACTGTGGTTGTTAAAGATATGATGGCTCTGACTGCACAGACTAAGGGAGGAGGGTTCCCTGCTTTATCCAGCTGAATTCTTATCCCATTTCACTCAATCTGGCAACCCGATTATAACCCAGAGTAACTGGTTTATCCCCTCACTCTCTCCATCTATCTTGGCTGTCATGTGGTCAGTTTTCTGCTTCAGTCCTTAGACTGTAAAATATTGATATTTTTATATCTGAAATTAACTTTGTTCGTTGCCTTTTAAAAAGGGAATATAGCATTTGAATGAAGTCACCGTGCAGTGCAGGAAGCTCTGTGTACTAAATTACACAGGAAGTCTTTGACACAGGAGCTCTGTAAATTACGTTATAAATGAGACATCAAGGTAAACATGTCCCTTGGGTTTTACCCTTTTTAAACCCCTTAAATAGTTATAAACCTCCTTAAGGCGTCTAATAAACCTCAGATCTATTAAAATAATATAAAACATGAAATAATATAAATCTGAGCTGCATATGGGACAATAAGCAGCAGATTAGTAGTTTTTGAATACACTTTTGGATAATATTGTGAAACTGAAATTTAGAGCATTACAAATGATGTAAATGAGAAATTTAATGTAAAGCAGACCTGTGCTGTACTGTATTTCTGTAAACCCAAAAGTCATCAGGATTCACCCTTTATTATAATATGTTTGCATGGAAAATACCATTTTAAACAGTAATACAGGTGTACATTCTCCCACGTCCTCATTAGAACATTCTTATGTAAAAGGTGAAATGATTAATATAAAATAATCCAATGATACAGTGTTCTCTTCTTTATCACAGAGTGCTGGGGCACTTTTCTCCCCCCACTCCTCCTGTCAGTGATCCAGTAGAGTAATGTTTAACAGGGACTTGTGTGTATAAAGAGGGGGACAGAGTCTCAGAATCTACTGAGCTGAAGAATGAGGACCGCTGTAGTTCTGCTGGTGTTACTGGGCTGCTGTCTGACTGGGGCGCAGCTTCAGAATGAAGAAAGAGAGATCAGCCAATCAATGACTCAACCCGACATCTGGGCTGAGCTGAAGGAGCTGAGAGACATGGTGATGGAGCAGAGAGTTGAGCTGGCAGTCATGGACAACAGACTGCAGATCAGTGAGAGTCAGGTGGCTGAGCTGAAGAGAGAGAATGAAGGTAATGTATAAAATACTAAGTAATAGAAAATAATCTACATTTTTGTCAGAATGGTGATGATATGCTCTCCGTCATTATTTCAGCACAAACAGCTGAACTGAATCTGTTGAAAGCCAGACAGCAAACCATTGAGAGTCAGGTGGCTGAGCTGAAGAGAGAAAATGAAGGTAAAATAATGTATTGTATCTTTATCATGCAAATTGTTCAACATTTTTAATGTTAAGTGTTTAATTAATGGTAGTTTTTTGTTTATGTGTGTCCTTTCAGCCCTAAGAGACATGATGGTGGAGCAGGAAGTTGAGCTGGCAGTCACAAAGTCAGAACTGGGAGCCAGACTGCAAACCAGTGAGAGTCAGGTGGCTGAGCTGAAGAGAGAGAATGAAGGTGATTTTACTGCATAGTTTGTATTTAGATTAAACACACACAATTTTGTCAGTATGGGGATGAACATATTGTGATATTCTACATGTGTGTGACTGCAGCACAAGCGGTGGATCTGAGTGCCATGGAGGATAGGTCAAACTCCACTGAGCTCCAGCTGCAGGAACACAAAACTGTGATGGAGGAGCTGAAATCCACAGTGGAGGAACTGAAGGGACACATTGCAGGTAATACAGGGATGGGAGTGGCTTTGTTTAAAATTAATTTCTGTCAGTATCAGATTTCATTGCTCTAAAAATCAAATCAAATATCTCTGATGATCTTTTAATGTAAAAATGTTGTATTTTCAGAGAGACCAAAGGTGGCGTTCTCAGCTGCATTAACTGATGCAGGATATGTAGGACCCTTCAACACAGAAACCACCCTGATCTACACCAAAGTCATCACCAACATCGGCAACCACTACAGCCCATCTACAGGTACAGTACACACCCATCACCATGTATATCTGTATAAACACACAGGTAACAGAGGTGTCATTAGCTCATTTTAGCAATTTCACTGGCAGTTATCTCTTGTGTGTGTGTGTGTGTGTGTGTGTGTTCTAATGTTCTTTTTTATCATTACTGTTTTTATTAATGCTTTGCCAAAACAAATGCACAATTTGACACACCGATAATGCTCATTGGATTGAATTGAATTACATGGAGACAGAGGGAGAACAATTCAGTTCATCCTGCATTAACTTACAGAAATGGTTCAATTAGGCAACAATATTTTGAAAACTTGCATATGAATATTGAATAAAACAAATTTACATAAGAACAAACTGAAATCATATATAAACTCATATTACTTGAATTATTGACAACCAAATCCCAGTTGACACACCAATCACAAGACAGGAATTAACTGAGTATTATAAACAATGAAATGCTGAAAACCAGTAACTAGTTAATACAAAACGCTCTCCTGATACCCGCGATTTATGAATGGAGATAAATTACACCCCAACAATTATCAAGGCATCTGTGTAAGCAGAAATGATGGCAAGTTATTTTGTAGCCTCTTTTATTCAAGAGTCAAACTGGCTTCCTACCTACGACATGATCACCTAATTAACAAAGGACAAATTTTTGCATTCTTTGTTGAGTTTGGCACCAGGGACCAAGTTACTTCAATACTTCAAAGTGGTGCAGGGGGTAGAGTGAATGACATCATCAAATGTGCAGTGAAACGTGACAATCAACGAACAGAATTCTTCACTCGGGGTTGTGGAGTGTGTCACAGAGACAGATCCTAACCAATACACACACTACGTTATCACAGCCTGGCCTCTGAAACAGGTAGACACAAAGACACCTGGCACCTCAAAGAGGAGAGGACATGTGATCACTGTGAGACAGGTGAGGCAGAGACAGAGATGAACTTCCACCTACATTGCAATAAGGATTCAGAAATTCCCTCCCTGTAGTACAAAAATGATCAATTTTACTGGGTGAAGGACACATAGCCTCACTGGTTGCTTGCTTTGTATGTGGGAACTTTTCACCAACACAGAAGCACAAAAACTGATAGTTAATCATTATTTACATGCACTGTTGTTTTTATGTAGGTGATATCAGTGTGTTCTTAAGTGCAATATGCTTGTGTTATAAGCATATTGTTTCTTTTTTATAATGTGTTGACTGTAACATTTGCTTTGGCAACACATCCCATGTTATGCCAATGAAGCACCCTGAGAGAGAGAGAGAGAGAGAGAGAGAGGGAGAGAGAGAGAGAGATACATGAGACAGTGTGTGTTTTTCTCTCTCTGCTTTTCCTCTGATACAGGGATCTTCACAGCACCAGTGAGAGGAGTCTACTACTTCAGATTCACTACCTTTGGTCATGGGAGCGGCTTCACCATTGGCTCAATTCTGTATAAGAATGGAAAACACATCATGGCTCTGTATGACTACCAAACCTCTACAGATAGTCATGATTATGGATCTAATGCTGCTGTGCTGCAGCTGGAGGTGGGGGATCAGATCTACATGCGTCTCCCATCTGGAAACCAGGTCTATGCTGACAGTAATAATCACAGCACCTTCAGTGGCTTCCTGCTCTTCCCCATGTGAGCAGAAGACCCTGCAGCACCTTCAGCGGCTTCCTGCTCTTCCCCATGTGAGCAGAAGACCCTGCAGCACCTTCAGCGGCTTCCTGCTCTTCCCCATGTGAGCAGAAGACCCTGCAGCACCTTCAGCGGCTTCCTGCTCTTCCCCATGTGAGCAGAAGACCCTGCTGTAATGAAGATCACAGCTGAAGACTCTGGAGGTGAAGCCTCACATGTTCCTCTCTGAGTGTCACAACGTGCTCTCAGCAATAAAAGCATTCAAAAACAATCAGTTTTTCAATCATAAATTCTACATTGTGTGTTCATACCTCAGTGTTTATGAGACCATATTTAAGCTGTGTTTCTGTTTGTGTGTGTGTGCGTGTGTGAGAGAGAGAGACAATGTTCATTGATGAAACATGATCTTTGGTTGCTGAAAATGTAAAGATGATGAAAGGTGATTTTAGACTGAGCTGCAGACAGAGAGGCAGGTCACAGAGAGAAGGCTTAAGAAACATCTAGAACAGCATAACTCCTCTCTGTCATAGCAGAGTCAGTCTACAGGCCTCACTCAACCAATCCCTCTGTACATTTAATATTCAGCTTCTGCAATATCATAAGACTCCATTCAGTAATGTTGACATCTTTCACATTAGACATTGAACTGTGGTTCTGACTCACTGTGCTTGTTAAAGATATGATGGCTCTGACTGCACAGACTAAGGGAGGAGGATTCCCTGCTTTATCCAGCTGAACTTCTAATCTCATCTGGCAACTTGATCTTGAGGCAGTGTATTTTAAAAACACACAAAAAATGGTTTTCTCAATGAAACATGATCTTAGTAAATGTGTGATATGCACAAACAAGTTTTGTTTTTTGAGGTACTGAATCATCATAAGAATTCTATCTTTGTGAGGCTACAATAAGTTACTCTGCTGTGTGTTTTGTACAGTCTGGTGGAGCTAAGCTTCCTTTCTCTTTGTCTCCCCCTGGCCATTCTCCGTTTAACCCAACCGACGCATCCTTCCTCCCGAGTTCATATTTTTCCCTCCCCCTTTCTCACATCACTCCTTTCTACGTCTAATCTGAGCAAACACCAGATACGTTTGTTGTACATTTTAAGAAAGCAACACGGGCTACTCGGTGGAGGCTATCACTCAGTTAAGAACGAACGAAACGCGTTTTGCGGTTAGGTAAAATCGAACAGTTATTGTTTTTTCTCTTTTTTGTTTGAACCATAGCTCAGTGTTATAGGGTTATATGGTTTAGTGAAGCAGGAGGATGCAGAATACGGAGTATTTAAATCCCCCAGCTTTATGCAAACATGCGTGCTGTAAGTGCCATTGACCAGTGTTATTTTTTCTTTTTTTCTTCTTTTTGTTTTCTTACTAAGATGGCTATTGCATGTATGTGTGTGTCTGTAAGGGTCCATGTTGGCTAAAATTTGTCTGCCATTTATTTTTTTTTCTCGGTCGAGAAAAAATGGACTTCACACATAATATTCAGGAATGCTCAGTTATAGAGCAAAGGAAAAACAGTGTCTTGTTTTTTTTTTTTTTTTTTTTTTTTTTTTTTCCTGTCTTGGAATGTCATTCAATATAGAGCTTGCTGTACTGGTTGGAGAGATGAAGATTGGTGACAAGCGCACCTGCACTTGAGAAAGCAAATGTTAGCGAATATGGTCCGGTCAATGAAGTGTTTTAGCTCAACTTTTACCTGTCAGTATTATGGAATTTTTCACTTTACCTTTTTTGTCGTTGTTTTTGTTTGTTTTGTTGTGTTTTGTCATTTGTTCTGTTCCCGAAAAACAGGTTTGTTCAGTGTCTTTTAAACAATGGCAGTATAGCCCCTCCTCGATGAAATACATACATGTTTAGTTATAGAAAACTTTTATATTTATGTGTCTTATTTTTATATTTCTTTATGGTTATTTATTACACAGTGTAGTGTATAATACTGTAGTTTGTATTAATACAATAATATATTTTAGTATGAAAATAATTTGGAAGGTAAATGATTTCAAAGCTAGAAAGAGAACACTCTAGCGTTTGAGATATGCTTTAAAATATTGTCATAATTCTGTTAAATGTTTAAAAAATAAAGAAGAAATTGAAACCTTAACCTTCAAATCCATTATCAAGTTAGTTTTATTTTCCCCACTTAAATATGAAGCTACTGAACTTTGAAAACTAACTGTGTGACTAATAGCATGAGTCTTGCTGTTGTACTGGTTGAGGATTACCCTGAAAATGATGATGTTCTGTCTTTTTGCAAAGCCAAACCTGGAGTGACATACTTTATTTGTTTTATTCGTGCCAAGTCGTTACTTTGTAAGTCTGCGCCAAGACTGAGAGTTGTTTTATAAGTCCCTGTTTGATCCAAGTTCCATTTTTTATGGGTTTTTTTTCCTGCATTTTGCATAGTTTTTTTTATGACTGGCCATCACAATAAAACACATCAACAAAGCAACCTTGAGTGTCGCGTTTGTTTTTAAATGGGTTACCTGTTAAGAGTGAACATGATAGACAACAGTTTAAAATGTATTTTTATGGCATCAAAAGTGAAGAAGAAAATCAGAACATTATACAACATGACTGAGGATGTTTTAGGTACACCAGGCCCGTGTTACATTATATTTCTGCTGGCTAGCAGAATTCTAGCATTTATTCTAAGATATGTGGAAAAATACAACTGTAAACAAGAGCAACAGATGTATTTTCTCCCATGTCCTCATCATACTTGTTTATGTAAAAGTAAAATTGCTTAATGTGAAATAATCTAATGATGTTGTGTTCCCTTCTTTATCACAGTTTCTCCAGTGCTGCTCTCAGTGACCCAATAGTGTAATGTTTAACAGGGACACGCTCATTACAACAGGTGTGTTTGCGTGGTGTGTGTGTGCATGTGTGTGTGTGTGTGGGGGGGGGGGGGGGGGGGGGACAGACAGAGAAAGGCACTGAGAGAGAGAGACAGAGACAACACACTCTTCTTTTATTATCATTATTATTATTGAACTGTCAGTCTGCACTCCTCAGTGCACTGGTACATCTGAGCTGCTAACCACAGTCCTTCTGTTTTGGCGTTTCAGAGATGGTGGATTTTTTGGTTTTGCTTAGCAAGGATTTGTGAGAATATACTTTCTAAGTACTGGGAACTATTTTTTTAAATGTCTTCTAAAAATCTTAGAACTGAGTCAAAATGATTGTGGTGAAAGCAGTGAGCGCAATTATGAACTGCAGGGCTTCACATACATCAGAATTATGTATACCACCTTAAATCTTTCTTAAAGCAAGAAACTCTCTTAAAACCAGCTCAAATACCTCTCAATACCTATTAGCATTACATGATACCATTTAAAACTTCACACGGGAAATTCACTTGTAGTGACAGATTGGAAATCTCTCATGACTTCATGTTTGTAAATTAAGAACAAAAAAATAAAAAATAAACTATGTGACTGAAGAGTTTTTAGTGTAGGCCAGACCTGTGCGGTACTGTATTTCTGTGAGCCCTGATGCAGCAGAATTGAACCTTTATTCTACAATATGTGGAAAAATAAAACTTTAAACACGTACAACAGGTGTACATTCTCCCACGTCCTCATTAGAACATTGTTATTTGAAAGGTGAAATGATTAATATAAAATAATCCAATGATACAGTGTTCTCTTCTTTATCACAGAGTGCTGGGGCACTTTTCTCCCCCCACTCCTCCTGTCAGTCATCCAGTAGTGTAATGTTTAACAGGGACTTGTGTGTATAAAGAGGGGGACAGAGTCTCAGAATCTACTGAGCTGAAGAATGAGGACCGCTGTAGTTCTGCTGGTGTTACTGGGCTGCTGTCTGACTGGGGCGCAGCTTCAGAATGAAGAAAGAGAGATCAGCCAATCAACGACTCAACCCGACATCTGGGCCGAGCTGAAGGAGCTGAGAGACATGGTGATGGAGCAGAGAGTTGAGCTGGCAGTCACAAAGTCAGAACTGGGAGCCAGACTGCAAACCAGTGAGAGTCAGGTGGCTGAGCTGAAGAGAGAGAATGAAGGTAATGTACTGTATAGTTTAGATTTAAATTCAATTAAATTTGTCAGAATGGAGATGAAAAATTTGTGATATTCTATATTTCTGTGCCTGCAGCACAAGCGGTGGATCTGAGTGCCATGGAGGACAGGTCAAACTCCGCTGAGCTCCAGCTGCAGGAACACAAAACTGTGATGGAGGAGCTGAAATCCACAGTGGAGGAACTGAAGGGTCACATTGCAGGTAATACAGGGATGGGAGTGGCTTTGTTTAAAACTATTTTCTGTCAGTATCAGATTTCATTGCTCTAAGAATCAAATAATATCTCTGATGATCGTTTAATGTAAAAGTGTTTTATTTTCAGAGAGACCAAAGGTGGCGTTCTCAGGTGCATTAACTGATGGAGGTTATGTAGGACCCTTCAACACAGACACCACCCTGATCTACACTAAAGTCATCACCAACATCGGCAACCACTACAACCCAGCTACAGGTACAGTACACACCCATCTACATGTATATCTGTATAAACACACAGGTAACAGAGGTGTGTGTATTGTTTCTGATGTTATGATGTTATTTTTTACCCTTATTATTTTTATTAATACTTTGGAAAAATGAATGAACAATTAGTCATGCCAACAAAGGCAACTGAAGTAAACTGAATTGAAGGACACAGAGAGTGACTGAGAGACCAAGACATGTCTGCTTTTCCTCTGATACAGGGATCTTCACTGCCCCAGTGAGAGGAGTCTACTACTTCAGATTTACTAACTTTGGTTATGGGGCCCATGGCAACATAGGTTCATGTCTGTATAAGAACGGACAACGCATCGTGTCTGTGATAGACTGGAAAAACTCTGCAGATGACGACGATTACTCCAGCAATGCTGCCGTGCTGCAGCTGGAGGTGGGGGATCAGGTCTACATGCGCCTCCCATCTGGGTATAAGGTCTATGATAACAGTGATAATTACAGCACCTTCAGCGGCTTCCTGCTCTTCCCCATGTGAGCGGAAGACCCTGCAGCACCTTCAGCGGCTTCCTGCTCTTCCCCATGTGAGCAGAAGACCCTGCAGCACCTTCAGCGGCTTCCTGCTCTTCCCCATGTGAGCAGAAGACCCTGCAGCACCTTCAGCGGCTTCCTGCTCTTCCCCATGTGAGCAGAAGACCCTGCAGCACCTTCAGCGGCTTCCTGCTCTCCCCCATGTGAGCAGAAGACCCTGCAGCACCTTCAGCGGCTTCCTGCTCTCCCCCATGTGAGCAGAAGACCCTGCAGCACCTTCAGCGGCTTCCTGCTCTTCCCCATGTGAGCAGAAGACCCTGCAGCACCTTCAGCGGCTTCCTGCTCTCCCCCATGTGAGCAGAAGACCCTGCAGCACCTTCAGCGGCTTCCTGCTCTTCTCCATGTGAGCAGAAGACCCTGCAGCACCTTCAGCGGCTTCCTGCTCTTCCCCATGTGAGCAGAAGACCCTGCAGCACCTTCAGCGGCTTCCTGCTCTCCCCCATGTGAGCAGAAGACCCTGCAGCACCTTCAGCGGCTTCCTGCTCTTCTCCATGTGAGCAGAAGACCCTGCAGCACCTTCAGCGGCTTCCTGCTCTTCCCCATGTGAGCAGAAGACCCTTCTGTAATGCAGATCACAGCTGAAGAGTCTGGAGGTGAACCCTCACATGTTCCTCTCAGAGTGTCACAATGTGCTCTCAGCAATAAAAGCATTACGAAAAATACCATTTCTTGGGGGATTTTCATTCACAGATAAACACCCTGCGTTAGTAACATGTGCATGAGAGACTATACTGAAGCTGTGTTTCTGTGTGTGTGTGTGTGTGTGTGTGTGTAAAGAAGGGGACAGAGGCTCAGAATGTGATTCTGTGTATCTGCAGTCTAGCTCTGTCTCTGTATGTGTGTAGCACATGGGTATTGTTAGCATCATATAAACATATTGATACTGTATGTCATAAAACATACAGACAGAATATGTAATAGGTAGGGACAAAATACTGTAGATTATTACATACATTGATATGGTGGTGTGAATTTAAGGAAACAGCTTTGGGGAGAATTTGACTCTCTCCACTTCAACAATATTACCTTTTTAGTAATTGTGAGGTAAAGAGGTATAACTGATGGAGGGGGTGGGGGGGGGGGTGAAGTGGAGATTGTCTGTGAATCTTTGTGTTAAAACTGTGTGTTTAAGAGACAGAGATGAAAAAATATTTGTTCGACTGTAAGACTGTAAAATATTTATATTTTTATATTTGGAATTCACTTTGTTCGTTGCCTTTTAAAAAGGGAATTTAGCATTTGAATGAAGTCACCGTGCAGTGCAGGAAGCTCTGTGTACTAAATTACACAGGAAGTCTTTGACACAGGAGCTCTGTAAATTACGTTATAAATGAGACATCAGGCATTACTCCAAAAGAAACATAAAAAAGCCAGATTACAGTTTGCAAATGCACACAGGGACAAAGACCTTAATTTTTGGAGACATTTCCTGTGGTCTGACGAAACTAAAATTGAACTTTTTGGCCATAATGACCATCGTTACATCTGGAGGGAAAAGGGGGAAGCTTGCCAGCCTGAGAACACCATCCCAACTGTGAAATATGGGCATGGCAGCATCATGCTGTGGGGTTTTTTTGCTGCAGGAGGGACTGGTGCACTTCACAAAATAGATGGCATCATGAGGAAAGAACATTATGTGAAATACTGAAGCAACATCTCGAGACATCGGCCAGGAAGTTAAAGCTTGGGTGCAAATGGGTTTTCCAAATGCACAATGACCCGAAGCATACTGCCAGACTGGTTACAAAGTGGCTTAAGGATAACAAAGTCAATGTTTTGGAGTGGCCATCACAAAGCCCTGATCTCAATCCTATTGAGAATTTATGGGCAGAGCTGAAAAGGCATGTGCGAGCAAGGCGGCCTACAAACCTGGCTCAGTTACACCAGTTCTGTCTGGAGGAATGGGCCAAAATTCCTGCAAACTATTGTGAGAAGCTTGTGGAAGCATATCCAAAATGTTTGACCCAAGTCATACAGTTTAAGGGCAATGCTACCAAATACTAATGAAATGTATGTAAACTTCTGACTCTCAAGAAAGTCATAAAAAAATGTGTAAAAAATGATCTCTCTCATTATTCTGGCATTTAGCAAATAGAAATAATTTTTGCAATCCTAATTTACCAAAAACAGGAAAAGTTAAATCTGATTTAATTTTAGACGGTGAGAAAAAAAGGTTATGTGCCTTTTTATATAATGTATGTAAACTTCTGGTTTCAACTGTTTATTCTCCCATGACCACATCAGAACATTCTTATATAAAAGTGAAATAGTTTTTTGTAACCTGATCCAATGATACAGTGTTCTCTTATTTATCACAGTGTGCTTGGGAATTTCCTTCCCCCCCCCCCCCCCCCCCCCCCCCCCCCACTCCTCCTGTCAGTGATCCAGCAGTGTAATGTTTAACAGGGACTTGTGTGTATAAAGAGGGGGACAGAGTCTCACAATCTACTGAGCTGAAGAATGAGGACCACTGTAGTTCTGCTGGTGTTACTGGGCTGCTGCCTGACTGGAGTGCAGCTTCAGAATGAAGAAAGAGAGATCAGCCAATCAACGACTCAACCCGACATCTGGGCCGAGCTGAAGGAGCTGAGAGACATGGTGATGGAGCAGAAAGTTCAGCTGGCAGTCACAAAGTCAGAATTGGGAGCCAGACTGCAAACCAGTGAGAGTCAGGTGGCTGAGCTGAAGAGAGAGAATGAAGGTGATGTAATGTACTGTATCTCTACCCTGTAAAATGTTCTATGTTTTCAGTTTTGTCTGTTTAATTCATGACACCATTTTTTCATGTGTATTCTTTCAGCCCTGAGAGACATGGTGATGGATCAGAGAGTTGAGCTGGCAGTCACAAAGACAGAACTGGGAGCCAGACTGCAAACCAGTGAGAGTCAGGTGGCAGAACTGAAGAGAGAGAATGAAGGTGATATGCCATATAGTTTGGATTTAAATGAAATTACGTTTTGTCAGTGTGAAGATGAACATATTGTGATATTGTACATGTGTGTGACTGCAGCACAAGCGGTGGATCTGAGTGCCATGGAGGACAGGTCAAACTCCACTGAGCTCCAGCTGCAGGAAAACAAAACTGTGATGGAGGAGCTGAAATCCACAGTGGAGGAACTGAAGGGACACATTGCAGGTACGCAGGTAACACAGAGATGGGTGTAATTTTATTTAAAATTAATTTCTGCCAGTATTAGATTTTTTACTCTGAGAATTAAATTATACCTCTGATAACCTTTTAATGTGAAAATGTATTTTCAGAGAGCCCAAAGGTGGCGTTCTCAGCTGCATTAACTGATGCAGGATACGTAGGACCCTTCAACACAGAAATCACCCTGATCTACACTAAAGTCTTCACCAACATCGGCAACCACTACAGCCCAATTACAGGTACAGTACACACCCATCTACATGTATATCTGTATAAACACACAGGGAACAGAGGTGTCATTAGCTCATTTTAGCAGTTTCACTGGCAGCTCTTTCTCCTGTGTGTTTGTTTCTGATCGTCTTTTTTAACATTATTTGTTTAATGCTTTGGAAAACCAAATATACTAATTTTCACACAGAGAGAGAGAGAGAGAGAGAGATGAGAGATGTGACAGTGATATATGACTGTGTGTTTATTTTTCTCTGCTTTTCCTGTGATACAGGGATCTTCACAGCCCCTTTGAGAGGAGTGTACTACTTCAGATTTACTTCCAGTAATTATGGGATCAACATCCGCATTGGTTCACTTCTGTATAAGAACGGAGAATGCATCGTGTCTATGACCGATCATCAAACCGCAGATTATGACGATTCTGGATGCAACGCTGCTGTGCTGCAGCTGGAGGTGGGGGATCAGGTCTACATGCGTCTCCCAGCTAACTGGCAGGTCTATGATAGTGGTAATAATTACAGCACCTTCAGCGGCTTCCTGCTCTTCCCCATGTGAGCAGAAGACCCTGCAGCACCTTCAGCGGCTTCCTGCTCTTCCCCATGTGAGCAGAAGACCCTGCAGCACCTTCAGCGGCTTCCTGCTCTTCCCCATGTGAGCAGAAGACCCTGCAGCACCTTCAGCGGCTTCCTGCTCTTCCCCAGTATCCCCAGAAGCCTCACATGTTCCTCTCTGAGTCTCACAATGTGCTCTCAGCAATAAAAGCATTCAGAAACATTCAGTTTTGTGGGGGTTTTTAAATCATAAATTCTAAATTGTGTTTTCATACCTCAGTGTTTGGAAGAGTGTATTTAAGTTGTGCTTCCCTTTCTGTGTGTATGTGTGTGCGTGTGTGCACGTTATGGAGGGCAAAGCCATGAATCCGATCCATCAATCCCCTCTCTTGCACTTGTAATGTACGCTGTTACTGAAGTGCAGTTACACGATGTTGCCACTGGGTGGCAGCGGCAGGAAGGAAAGGAGTTGCCACGGAGACTGTTGTCAGGCAGCCCTTCCCATGTACATTCCCCTTTGGGCTCCCCCAGCTCTCTGTTCTGTAGGCTAATTACAGGGAACAGGTAAAGTTTTTATGCAGGCCATTGGTGCGTGGCAAGGTTAGTGGTTTGCAGTGTCAACAAACCCAACAACATCGTACTGACCACATTAGCTTTGAGCCAACCTACAGCGAGGCAACAACATGTAGATCCTATTAAATTACACCAATGAAATTCACTCACCTTTAAGACTCAAGGTCATATGTCATAAATCCTGTATTTACTTTAAGGAGAGTGGCCAGGCACATGCATTTGCAAACAATAAAGCAACCATAATTTGAAACAGAGAGAGAGATAAAGACAGAAAGAGAGAGTGAGAGAAATAGAGTCACACACACACAGACCACACAGTGTGACACTGACGGCTTTTATTTCCAGTGATTTAGGGGTGGGGGGACCCCCGTTTAACTGTAGAAAGCATGATAGAATGGTCCAGTTATAGGGAGCCTCTTTTCATGCACTTTAACAGAGCAGAACCACAGCCTGGTCCTCCATCTACATGCCTATATTACAATACTTACAAAAATCTGCCAGTCCATGGAATAAAAAGAAAAAAAAACCAGCTAAACATGGAATATTTACATTTAACTTACTTATTATACAGAAATATTTAAAATTCAAGTTCCAATAAAGTCCAAAAACGAAAAAAAAAAGGAAAAAATAAAATGTATAAAATATGTTAAGACCCAAGTGGAATGCCAAAAAGAACGGAAGCTCAGAATTTGCCTTGTTTTTTTTTTCGTTGTTGTTTTAAACCTGTATCTCTGACCGCAAGAGCTGAGAAGGTTAAAATTCTGTCTTTCACAGTACCAGGATCTTCACATATTTCAACAGAAGAGAAAATGGCACTCTAACAACTAAACCCATGAGCGATTTAAAATGAGGCACTTTCCTTTGAGAAGAAGCATGATTTCTGATTTAATCACCCTTTTTCTTCTTCTTTTTTTTTTTTTTTTGCAATCTGATGTGTGGAACTGAGAAAGCCGCGGAGTGGCCGGTCTCGCGTGGGAAATCAGCTGAGAGCATATTGCATCAGAGGAGTTTTGTTCAGTACTCGTTTCTCCATTTAAAAGTCATACAAAACATATTTTTTATTTTTTTCTTGTTTTGTTTTTATATTGTCACCTTTCTGACACAGTGTCTGGCTGTTGAAAACGCACTGTAGAGGCTGTTCCGCAGTACACAGCACAGAACAGCCCAGAAACACGGGCTGAGACAGAAATAACACACTTTCAAGTACAGAGAGAAATAGTGTACACTTTTAAAAATGAGACTGATAACCAGCAACTAAGCTTTAGTCAATGGAACAGCAAAGCATATACATTCTTCCATTTGGATAAACGCCCCTTTAAAAACTGCTCTTACTACTTAAGTCAAGCCAATAAAGCTTCGGTAATACTTTATAGTATTTGTTTATTTTTTCTCTCTCAATCTGTGTTACGACCTCCAGGAAGTGATTTTTTTTTTTTTTACTGCGTAAAATACATCAGTCATTATGCATTCTACTATGGAGAGAGAGGCGTCTTTCTCCTTCAGTATTACTGGGGTTACATCCTCAAAGCAAGGTCACGGAAGTCTGTAAATTTACCGTACATCAGTTAACGAGGAATACACAAATCCAGTATATGTTCCAGTATTTTTTTTCTTGTTATCTTCTCTAATAACCCTGTTTTTTGTGTATGTAAAAATAAAATAAAAAAAAAAAATAACACAACACGAATGTGCAGTAACCCTGGCGGACATATGTACAAACGCCAAACATGGCGTTGGCCGTGGTGTATTAACAGCCAGTCATTTGTCCCAGTTCATAAATACTGATAAAACCTGGAGCGGACCACTTGCGCTCCTGACAGTTTGTGGGGGTGGGCATCCGCCCCGGGACTCAGGGAGGGCTTGGTCTTGCCCTGGAGACTCTCTCCGTTCAGTTGCTCCAGGGATGGCGTGGCGGGATTGGTCAGCAGGCAGTCCTGAGTGGGCGTGGCATTGGTGGATGGGAGAGGGGTGGAGTCTGGCCTGCTCTCGGCACCGTTGGTGGACCGGCCCCTCTCCCGGACGAGCCAGTCCCGGATGGAAAAGTCCTGGGAACTGCATTTGGGTTTGAGGCGGTCAACGGCCGACAGCTCTGCCTCCCCGCCCTGGTGGTGGGCCGCCCCGTCACCTCCGATGACGGCGGCCAGCTCAGCGAAGTCGCGCTGGCCCCCCATGGTGTGGCGGCGCCGGATGCTCTTCTTCTTTCGCGCCTCCGGGGAGGACCGCGCTTTCGGGGCGCCCCCCCTGCTGCCGCCCCCGACCCCAAACATGTCGTCGGCAGAGGTCCGCAGGCGGAACTTGAGCCGCTCCGTGATTCGCAGGCGCCAGGGAGGCCCCACCCTCTCCGATTCGCTCCGGGAGGAGGAGCTCAGGCTCCCGGACGAGCGCCCCTTTCCTGGGACCTCCGAGACGTGCTCTGGCGCTGGTTTTTCGGACTCATGGACCCCCTCCGTGGACGACTCGCTGTCCGTCTTGGTTTTGGAAGCGGGGGTTGTGATGGCGGAGGCGGACGGCTTGGGGAAGACGGGGAAGTCGCTCTCGCTGTCGGTCTCAGCCGGCCGGCCCTCGCTCACCAGCTCGCTCCGCTCGTCGTCCGCCTCGTCTCCACCCCCTACCCCTCCGCCGACTCCGGCTCCGCCCCCTCCAGGCCCCCCGCCCCCGCCGGGCTCCGCCCCCGGCAGGAAGGTGAGGGAGGAGGTCGTCGAGTAATCCGAGGTGATAGAGCTCACCTCCGCCACCGCCTCATTGCCGCGGGTGTCGGGGGCGGCGTCTAGGGCGGTGGGGGCAGGGCCTGAGGCCTGAGAGCTGCTGCTGTGCATGGTGCCCAGGTCGGAGGTGGCGTCGTCGCACTGGGATGTGGGCTCCGACTGGGAGGACTGGCGGCCTGCGGGCTGGTGGCGGAGGCTCAGGCTTGGGGAGGGCGAGGGGGAGGGGGAAGAGGGTAGCTGGGCCCCACTCTGGGGCCTGTCCTTCACCTGCTCCGGTTTGCCATTTAGCGTCACCGCTCGGCCTCCGCCGCCTGCTTCCTCGCTCTCCTGCCCGCTCTCTTTCCGCTCGCCCGTTACCGCTGAGATGGCAGAGCCTGCAGCGGTCGCTGCTCTCTCCGGCTCAGCCCGGCCTTGCCCTTCCTGTTTCTGGCTCTGCTGTTTCTGGCTCTCCTTCCTGGGGAACACGGCGTCCAGATCGTCGTCAGAGCTGCTGGGCAGCGGCTTCTCCTTGTGCTTCTTGCGCTTGCGGCTGGCCGCCGCGAAGATGGAGGAGCGGAGGAGCTCCCGGCTGTACTGCTCCTTACCGGACCCCCACGAGCCCTGCCAGGGAGAGGGACACAGCACAACACACCTTGAGCTGTTATCATTAGCATGACCTAAACCAGAAACAGCAGACTCAGTGGGTCTCCACAGCCAATCACAGCACTCCCAGCTTAGAGGGTTAGAAGGCCTGGGGATCCATTATGTAAACAGGTCTCAGCTACTGCTACAGCCATGACTGCACCTCTAATGGAACTAATGGAAGAATAGGGTATCATAAGAACGTGTAATGACAAGAACAGGTCAGCAATGCGTCACTATTGTCACAATTAACTGAGGAATACTCAAGACATTGTCAAGTCTGGCCTTGAATACAGCAAGGGTCTCTGTGTCAACTACTCTGCGTAAAATAACGCTTCTTTATATTTGTGCAGAACTTAACTCTTAACCAATTTCCATTTATACCCCCTTGTTCTGCACACTGAACTCATCCTAAAATTGTAGCTAACCTTATTTAGCCCTTTCATAAATTTAAAAAACCCTCTATTGGATCACGTCTCACCGTGACAACATGGGTGGAGCTAGCATCTGCTGCCTGAGTCACAGGGGGAGGAGGTGCAGCAGAATGCTAAACAGTTTGGGACAGTTTGGGATGGAGGGGGGAAAAAAAAGGGAAAAATAAAAATGTTTTACAAAAAAAAAAAACTGACAGCTTGAGGCTGCAGCTGAAATGAGCGATCTGCTGCTGGCATCTGGGGATTATCTTCTGAGTGGGAGAACAATTAAGGTGTGCGCCGAGCATTTCTGATATCTGAGCCTAGCACTTAAAAAAAAACAAAAAAAAAAACAAAACTGCATTCATTCAATCCTCGTGAGCCTAGGAGCTGCTTTGATTGTTGTAGCACTATTTTTTCAGAAATAAAAGGTTTATTTCTTCCCTTTTTTCTTCTTGGTCTGTAGAAAGTCCTGAGCACACGTTTGAAGACCAAACTCTTTGATTCTGATAGGGAGAGGATTTCCTCTCTGCCCCACACTGTTCTTCTGTTTGTGTGCTGGGAAAGAATGCTTAACTAATCAGGCCTGGGGTTATGCTGAGAGTCTGGATGCTACCTGTGTGTGTGTGTGTGTGTGTGTGTCTGTGCCCATATAAGAGTGTATCAAAGAGCACTTAAAATGTGTGTTTGCCTTCTTCCATTCCGTTTTCCCATTTACCTTACCCAAACTCAGCTGAACTGTTTAGCCTCATGCAGAAACCCTCTCCCGCTAACTCCGGAGGCGGCGGCCGTGAAAAGTGACTCCTCCGATTTGCACTGGAGACGAACGGTCACTCTTTTTGCACTGCGGACGCACCACCCATTACACACTGCCCATGTGGTCGGAGGATGACAAAGTCAGCATGTATTTGGTTTGTACGTCCACAGGTGAACCAGAGCGGCCACCAGAGGGCGCAGTGAGACTAATGAAATGCTTTAAGCCATACCTCTCCTCTATCAGTGAGGCTGGGCCAGCTGCCGCCACAACGGTGTGGACCTCCGGCCATAGCTAGTAATGGAAGCCTAGGACTTGAACCTTGAGCCACAAACATCATATGTGCATCCAAAATGAATGTATTGCACGTGAGTGGCCTGGTTGTTACTCTAATGTACATAAGTTTGGATGTAAAGGCTGAAGGGTGGGGGTGGGGGTGGTAGGGAGGCAGGGGTGCAGGGGGGCCCCACAACTCACCTTAGATCTGGCAGAGTCACTTGTAGGTGAATCTGGAAGGAGGGAGAGAAAGAGAGAGATGTGAGCAGAATTCTGGAGAGCATCCCCTTCTTCAAGATTGAGTGGGTGTGTGAAAGAGAGAGAGAGAGATGAAGGAGGTGGGAGAAGAGAGGGAGAGGGGGAGGAGGAGAGAAAGAATGAACGGGCAAGAGAGAAGGGGGAAGAGTGGATAGTGCTATAGAATTTAAGAGGAGGGAGCGAGGGAGGAAGGGAGGTGGGAGAAGAGAGGGAGAGGGAGAGGGAGAAGAGGAGAGAAAGAATGAATGGGCAAGAGAGAAGGGAGAGAAGGGGAAAGAGTGGATAGTGCTAGAGAATTTAAGAGGAGAGAGCGAGGGAGAGAGAAGAAGATAAGAGGCAGAAGGACAGGGCACACGCACCATACAACAAGAGAGATGAGCGTTACAGTCAGAGCTGACAGAGATGGAAGCACCATGCGTGTACACACGCACGCACACAGCATAGCGACCGACGGGAATGAGTATGGAGAACAGGCCTCTACCGTGCTCTACTGTTACAGCACGGCACAGGGTCACGGGTACGACAGAGAGATACAGGCCATGCACACTATCCCACAATGCACCACCACGTTACACTCCCGACCACAAACACCAGCTACTGCATTCTTTCCCAACTCAGAGAACACATCCAGTGGATACTAATTGAGTGGACACTATTTCACCTGGAATTTGTTTAGTTTTTCCTGAATGGAGAGTAGGGTTTTTTTTTTTTTTTTTTCCACTAAATGACCTTCAGTGCGCGTGCTCTTGCGATTAACGCTGTGTGCTATTAACTGCTGGTTGCATAAATACCCAGCAAGCGCAGATGGGGTGGCAAAAGGTGCAAGAAATCTCTAAATGGCAAACGCCCACTTCAGTAACAGGAAAAACCTGGACCGCAAGCCGCTTCTTATGTGATCTGATTTCATACGTACTGTGAAGGGGCGTCCGTAACCCTGCCTGAAGCTCCAATATTTTAAGAATGTGTTTCAGCAGGGAAACTGTTGTCTGGTTATTTTCCACTGCAATGAATAATCTGAAGTTCAGAAATTAATACAGACTGCTATTGATGGATAACTGTAATTTGTGTGCATCTGTATACACATTTTATGGGGGGTGTGACAGAGTCAGGGTGTGACTTTGTGTGGAACAGGGTTTGCTTCACATTGCATGGGGGTCTTGCTGTATAGGGATTGTGACAGAGTGAATGTGAGTTTCTGAACATAAGTGGTTGTGACAGAGTGAATTGTAGACCTCTTCACTGTGTAGGGTTGTGACAGAGTGAATGTCAAAGTTTGGTGACACATGATGCAGAATGAACACTAAGGAGCAGCTATGGGGAGGGGTAAATCACAGAAACATGACAGGGGGAAGAAAGGGGCTAGCTAACAGCAGCCTCTACAGGACAGGAGGAGAAAAAACATCCTCTACACTTCCCCATGGGCCCTCTAAAATATATATACACATACAGCTACCAGCAATTATTTTTTTCAAACTTGTGAAATGAATTATTTACTTTTTTTACCCCCTCACTAAAATTTAAGCTACAAATAGATAAGCCAGCACAGCCCCCCGCCACACCCCTTGAGACAAGACTGTGTACTATGATTGGTTAGAACCCACAGACCATACCATGCTATTTGTCCTCACGGGTTGCTTCAGAGATAACGAGAAACAGCAGGACAGGGCTTTGAGAAATGACATTGGCTCGGCGTGTCTGTACTATTCTTAAATATTTAAAAACATACACCACAGAAGACACCTTCCTCCATTTGTTATATTTTTTTCAGTTTATGCCTTTTTTTTTCCTCTCTCTCCAATTTACAAGAATCTGCCGTTTCTGGAGACTAGGCAGCTACATGGCGGACAACAATCCTTCTTCCTACAGTCCCAGCTGTCCGTCAGAGACATTACACAGCCCACCAGTGACATCATGGTGTGATAGGCTCCGCCCACTTGGCCTGTGTTCGAGATCAGTATGTGTGAGCAGTTGTTCAGGGGATCCCCCTTAAAACATGTGACAAAGAAGGGGAAGAAAACTAGAGACAGACGGGTCATCGTTTTTTTTTCTTTCTTTTTTTTTTGGGAAAGAACACGGTGGTTTAGTGCAACAGTAGGCAGGATAACGCTCGATGACAGAAAAATGGAGCCAGAAACGCAAGAGAAATTTAAAAAAATGAGGGCAGATAAGGTGAAGTGTGATGTGGGGAAAGTTGTTTGTTGGGGGGGGGATGGGGGGGAATGCAACAGAAATGACAGAAAGAAAGAAATTAGAAAATCACAAATGATTCCATTTGGGCCAAATCATATTAAAACAAAAAAAATCACAAAATGAAACAGTATGATTATATCAAAAGCAAGACAACAGGCAAACTATTTCAACCAGTTTCTCAAATTACACACAACCTCCACATTGTAAAAAGGGCTAAAATAGTTTGCTTTCACAACCACAGACGTTTTTTTTTTTTTTTGGTGTCCAAACAAAGTGATATAATAAAGTCTAAATGAGAAGGAGATAAGGTCTCTGAGAGCTGAACATTTGATCTCACATGAATAAACACACATCTTACTCTACAACTGCGCCTCATTCACTGATCCTCCTCAAATTAAAAAATTTTCCATTTCCGTTCACTAGAGAAGGACTGTCAGACTCCTAGAGGGAGTGCCCAAAAACCAGCCCGCCAGGTTTGGATTCTGACACACATTCTCTAGAGGCACAAACGTTACCCCCCCCCCCACCCCCAACACTAGTCCTGACCCCAGGGTGTTACCTGATACTTCTCCCGGCGAGGTGAGGCCGGTCCGGCCGATGTTGGTGAGCAGGTGGTCAATGTTGGGCACGGGCTGCGACTCCACCGCGCTCTCCTGGGGCACGCTCGTCTAATGGGGGGGGGGGGGGTGGGGAGAGAAAGGGGGTCAACCACCACTCAGCTGGGCCTCCCGAAAATCTTCCACATGACACAAGATGGAATGTTGGGCTAGAGCTCCAAACATCAGCCGCACATCTTTTCACATTACTGTGCGCATGCTTTCATTATGCACAAAGGAACATTCAAACAGCGCTACTTTTATGAGCTACATATAAATGTAAATATTCAGATTCACCAGGGGGTGCTCTCAGACAATTATATCACCAACGTTTAACGTTAAGGGAATAAGCATCCGTATCCATTTCAGTTTCCCCATCAAACACAGCCACAAGCTGTGGCTCTCTTACTCGGCCAGGAAGTGAAAGAAAGGTTGTCAATACACACCGTTGGCTCTTCACTGTCCTCTTCTGTGAAAAACCAATCGTACTGTGAGGGGAGAGAGACAGAGACAACTGTTATTTTCAGGAGGGCAATTACTGCCTCCAACCAGAGCTGAGCCACAGTTCTACCAGCGCCACCAAGTGACGGTCACCCACAGATTTTGGATGACCAAACTGTATCCGGGCGAAACCTCCGGTTTATCCTCACTGCTGGCAAAGTTTATCACCCACATTATTGAAGGGTGGTATGTGGGAAAGCAATTTCACCAATTAAAAATTAGCAAGACATTTATTTATATATGTATGTATGAATATATTTTAACAGGGACAGTGGACAGAGCGTAAAATACTACACATACTACAAAAAAAATCACTATGCTTGGTATCTGAAAGGAGCTAATGGTCACATGATTGGTTTAATTTCAGCCATGATTTTAGTTGGGATTTAAAACTGGTAAAATCTGAACTTTGTCTGAGGAATAGTGCTCCAACTGTTTGTAGCTCTAACAGTGAAAGCTGATCGACATCGCCACTCCCCTTTAAATACGTAACACAGCTTTGCTAAATGTTTCGGCTTAAGGGGCCGCTTACATGCTGGATTAGGGTCTCCACAATTTTGTATTGATCCGGCATGTGGGTCACCATATGGGTCATGTTGTCCTCCGAGGTCCTGACCAGAGTCGGCCCGAAGACTATGGCCAAGTTCCTGGGCTCCATCTAAGAGCAGAGAGGGAGAAAGGTAGAGAGAAAGAGAGAGTGGGGAGAGTTTGAGAGAGACCACACGAAAAAGGAACAGAGGAGCAGAGCAGGAGAAAGAGAGAGAAAGGAATACAGAAACAGACACATATGCAGCAAGAGAAAGAACCAGGGAGGGAGTGGGAGAAGGAGAAAATAGAGAAATGGAGGGAGAAGGTGAGAGAGGGAGACCGTGAGAAACAGGAACTGTACTTAAATGAACTGGAACACAAATATCCCCACACACCCACCCACCCGCCCGCACGCACAAACACACACACACACACACACACTCAATGACCTCATGAACGCAGTGACCTCACGCTCAAGCTATCAAGTCATTAATTCTCTCATCTTTATCTTACATACCTCCCACACACACACACACACACACACACACACACACACACACACACACATCTGTGTAAATGCCACATGCAGGCACACATGCGCAAATATCGTCTTGTGAAAATGCCATTCCAAAATAATAAACAGCCCAGCTAAAGCATAATTTCTCACACAAAACAATAACTACCCACACATTAAATCATCTAATTATCTCATCTTTCTGTTACACAGCATGCACATGCACACACACACTCAACCACACACACGCAGAAATTTCCAGGTCTTCCATGGTAGCAACGTACCCTAATAAAAACAGCTCAGCTGAGGCGGAATCAATCACACAAAACAGAGAATGCGCAGAAATTCAAACTCTCTATTCCCAAGGCTCCGTTTTACCTTGTTCTTCTCGCAGTTCTCGGACACGGTTTTGAGATGAGCAGAGAGGAACTTCAGGGTTTCGTAGTGGTGATCAGGAAGCTGATGAAGCTGGGGGGGAGAGATAAGAGTCAGCGTCCACATCCTCGCCATACTGAAGGCCCCCCACCTCAAGTGAAAATTACATCATTTTCTTGGCTGTCATGAGGGATTTGTAGCACGATATCCACAAATGGCAAACATACAGCTTACAGCTGAATTTTTTTTAAAAACAAAAGCTGCTGTCTATATCGAAATTTCACGGGGCAGCTGAAAGAAAAAGTCACATGGCATGACATGGCAGTGTCCTGCTGGGTGAACCACATGAAGGTGAGAAGCGTCCACCTTTTCAAAACAGGTAACAGCCCACATTGATGGCATGCTGGTTATCAATTGCACTGTTCAAGATAACATGTTATGTTCTGCTTTGTATATTTACACAGCAGACTAGCATTAGAGTGGCTGATCTACACCCATGCCAAATATCTCAGCTTTTGCAAGAAATATAAAAATAAGAAGGACAAAACCAGGCCAGGGTTTCTGCTTAAAACATATTTAATGGCCCTGCTTGTCACAAACTCACCAAGTTCTTCAGAACTTTCAATCTCTCAACTGCATCTTCTGTTCGATTGGCTTCAATGAAATCTGCATATTTCTCTGTTAACCAAAGAGAGATGTTAGCACTGAGTAATCAAGTGGCAAAATAAATACTGACGAGTACTCGACTGCATGTGTGACAGGAATCTGTAATGGAGTGTGTTCAACATTGTCCACAAGGGGGCGCCCTATGGCAGTTTCAGCAAAGTAAACTATGAAAAAAGCGATACAGCAACACAAATTTGTATTTAGCGATCGCTTTAGGACCTTACCATTGGTAAAGAGAGGCTCGGGAAGTTTCCGGAAGAAGGATTTAAGTAAACTGCTGATCACATTAAGGTCCCTCCATTTCTGATGAGGTGAAAGAAAAGAAAGACAGAGTGTGAGAGAGAACAGAAAATAGAAGTACGCAATAGGCCTCTTCCTGCCATCGTAAGCCATATATCGTAAGCCAAGCACTGTTAGTTTGTGCAGTGTCCAAAAATTATTTTTAACAAACACATTCTGGGAAATATGTCTGCACAGTGCTAAAGAGTTCTCATGAGGACGGAGCACCAGAGGCACACACAGTCAGCTTTCCTGTTACCTCTGTGTTTTCATTGTGCAGGTGAGAAGACAGAGCAAGACAGGTAAAAGAGCATAATATACACAGGTGGTGGGGAAAATTCCATGGTACTTGTAGGCTCACTACCCTAAAATATATTAGACACACCAAACTGGCTAAAAACAAATGCAAACAAAATACCTATTCACAGAAATCACTTAAATCAGTTTATAGCCAAGACCTGCCTTCAGACAGCACCATTTCCATTTGTGTGCACCAGAGTTTCTATCTTTTTATTGTTATCATATGTGACAGCTGTGCTCTGTTCATATTTCACGGCTCGTGCATCTGCATGCGTTCGTATCTATATTCGTGCACAGGACCATGAAGAACGGTTCGATCGTCCTGACGGGTTTCTAAATGAATAAATAACCGTGAGAGGAAAGGTGGAGCGGGGGAAAGTGTGTGGGGGGGGGGGGAAACTCGGGCTGGATCTAGCAGGTCGGAACTCACGTCGTCCTGCATGTCGATGTCGCTCATGCCCTTGTTGAGCTCCTCCTGCATGCTGGAGATGGCAGCATTGTTGCCGGGGACTCTGTAGATGCCGGTGTACTCCAAACCGCGCTCCTCCACCAGCTTACAGCACACCTCCACGATCAGAGGCACAAACTGCAACACACACACACACACGCTTACAGCACACCTCCACGATCAGAGGCACAAACTGCAACACACACACACACACGCTTACAGCACACCTCCACGATCAGAGGCACAAACTGGAACACACACACACACACGCTTACAGCACACCTCCACGATCAGAGGCACAAACTGCAACACACACACACACGCTTACAGCACACCTCCACGATCAGAGGCACAAACTGCAACACACACACACACACACGCTTACAGCACACCTCCACGATCAGAGGCACAAACTGCAACACACACACACACACACATGCACACACGCACGCACACGCGCGCCCACACGCACACACACACACACGCGCGCCCACACACACGTGCCCACACGCACATACACAAACACACACACACACACATACACGCACACACGCACACACACACGCACGCGCGCGCCCACACGCACACACGCGCGCCCACACGCACACACACACACACACACACACACACGCACGCACGCACGTGCCCACACGCACGCACACACACACGCGCGCGCCCACACGCACACACACACGCACACACACACACACATGCCCACACGCACATACACAAACACAGGCACACACACACAAAAACTAAATATGACCATCATCTCCACAACCAAGCGTCACACAAAAACAGTAATAGACCGTATATGTAAACTATTCCATTATCAGAGAAATAAACTGAAATACAACCATTATCGCCACATTGAAGAGTCACAAATACACACAGACAATATCATCTATCAAAAGATCAAACTGAAATAAGCACACACAATGTCAATTATCAGGGCCACAAACTGCAATTCACACAGAGTAACCAACTGAAACACAACCATCATGACCACAAATAAGAATGACGAGCAGGAATGCACACACACATCTCCTCTGACTGAGGGGACAAACTGAAATCAGATCATGACACCTCCCCTTCCAGGGCACGAAACCAGGTGCGCACACGCCCCAACTTCACCGTGACCCTTACCCTGTTGGTCTGTGCTGGTGGGCAGTCGTCCAAGCGCACCCCAAATGTGACCCCTGGGGGTGTCTTCTTCTCAAAGGGCTTCCTCATCAGGCCAGGGATACCTTTCCTCCAGGTGCCCTTATCCCGGGGGGGGCTGCTGTCGTCTGGGGAACCCCAAAACACCCCTCTGTCACCCACTGATGCCAACTAAGGGCTCAAGGCCCATATACACAGGCAAATAAATGCTGACTACCTCTGTATGCGGCCTCTGTCAGGTGGCCATCAGTAGTATTAGCGTTTCCTGCAGCGTTTACACTGCTTCTCTATTATTAGCTGATTCCGCAGACTGACAGGCTTTACTGCAGAGACTTTGCTGATGGTTTAATAGTGATTTCTGTACAAGGACCAGCAACGTTAGGCCTATGGAACAAGGTGCCCAGACCCCTGAACAAACAAGTGGATGAACTAAAAAGTCCACTCCTGCCATAGTTGACTCCTGATATTATTCAAAGAAACAGTGCTTAAATAGGACGTGGTGATGTAGGAGTTCAGAGAACGTACGATTTATATATACGATCACATGAGCATGTAAGAGTTGAAGCACAGCACAGGACAATGCAGCCCTCCTGGTCTACTGCTCTAGTGCGACACGCCTGTTCTACAGAGTGGATCCAGGTTGTGCCGGGTTGCTGGGTTACCTTTGTGCGCTGCCTTCCTCTCGGGGTCGTGCCGGGGGGAATGGGGGCTGGGGGTCTTGGGCTCCCCCTTACCCAGCAGGGCCTGTTTGATGCTCAGGGACTGGCGTGAGGATTTTGGGGAGGGCTCCGTCTTACTGCCGGGGGAACTGAGACACACACAGGTAGGTGCACAAACAGAAAGATGGAGAAAGAGAGAGAGAGAGAGACACACACACAGTGATGTTAGAGAGGTCAGCCAAAACTGTCACTGGACCCTTGTAAATGGGCTGCCTCTCATTTACTCACACAGTCTCTCTTATGCACACATGGTCGCTCACTTATACTCACACACACGCGCACACTGACACATGTGCGCACTTTCACACACGCATATACTACCTTGCAAAAGCACTCACACTCAACTCACACAGACATTCACTCACGCACAAACACAGTGTCCATCTCTCCCACACACACACACGCGCACACTGGCACACACAGACGCACGTGTACACTCGCATGCGCACGCTCGCACATGCACACACCGACGCGCGCACACTGGCACACACAGACGCGCGCATGCTTGCACACGCACACACAGACGCGCGCACACACACACACACACTGCTGCACACACACGCACGCACACTGGCACACACAGACGCGCGCACGCTTGCACACATGCACACACAGATGCACGCGCACACACTCACACACATGCACACACACACGCACACACAGCACTGTAAGCAGGGTGCACCGTCGCTCACCTCATCATTGTGTTGTACTCTTTTATCTTGCGGCTGATCAGGTCCTGGCTCGTCACACCCGTGCTCTGTAAACAGACACAGAATCCCCAGGGGCAAAATCAGCTCACCTGTGTCACCTGCACACACACCTTCCTCACCATGGGCGACACAGCGGCATTACAGCTAGGGAGCCTTTGACTTTACAGGGTATCTGGGCCACTGGCACTACAGCTTTGAACAACATGCTTAATCCACGTTGTTTCTGTGAAAAAATATCCAGCTGTATAAATTGATTATGTGTTTAAAAGATGTAAGCTATGTAAGTCTCAGTGGATACAAGAGTCTGCCAAAAACCCGATTGTAAATGGTAACCGTTACATAACCAAAGTGGTGGGGGGGGGGGGTTGTTTCGTAAGGCAGCTCAAACACAGCTGCTACCACAACATCTCTCAACACTATAGTGCGGTAAAAAAACCAGCACTACAGTGAAAATGACAACATGTTCCTAATCATCCTGCAGATGTCCAGCTGGCCAGAAGAGGTCACCAGAGAGCAGCGAGACTGATGAAATTAACAGAGTTAACCCACAATACACTTCAGAAAGCCTGGACTAATTCTCAGGCTGCTAATGTGGACCTCCAGCCACAACCAATTAAGGCAGAGTATTGCTAGCATTGAAATTCATAGCTGCATCAAATACAGTGTTTTTACTCTGTTGGCCACATGAAGGACCAAAGCGAATAGTTTTTTTAAATTTGTAACAACTCTGTTATTACATGGAGGACATTCCCTGACACTGCAGAACACATAGCGAGAGGAAGTCTGGTTGAAATAAGCCCCACCCACCTCATCGTCCAGGTTACTGTTCTCCTGGATGACCCGTATCCATGACAACATGTCCTCCCGGTCCTCGGCCTGGAACAGGTACTCGCAGTGCGAGGTGGTGAGCCGCAGCACGTTCTTGCGTTTTGTGTCGCTGTAGGAGATGTCAATCAGGCAGGCCTTGATGCTGATTGGCTGGGGCTCGTTCTCGGGCTGGGAGTTGGCGGCGGCCGCAGCGTGGGCCAGGCCCTCCCTCCTGTCCTTGTAGAGGTAGAGGGAGTGGCCCCGCAGAACGGCATACATCTGCTTCCAACGCATACCACCACCAACCCTCTGCAGAATGCAGAGAGAAAACAATATTGCTTTAGTCACAGCATTTATGATTATATTTTTCATATTACAGTGCATCACGCATGGCTCATTTGTTCTTTGTGTTTTAGATCTGGTCAGCACAGTTAACTTGCATTAGTGCTTTAGCGATGTTACCCATATATTCGCTGGTCGACATGTGCCAGTCAGTCTGGGGGAAAAAAAAGATACCCTAAATAACTAACATAATGTAATATACTACATATAATACTTATTGCTATGATTACTGTCTTTGTTGTACTTGTTCTACACCTAAGTAAGTTCATAGTCATGTATGTCATGTCCGCCATTGCACGCTATGTGTATACTGTCTGTGGCTGCCCTGCCATATTAAGCATAATGTAACTGAACTGGAGGTAGGGAGGGATGCTGAGAGAGAGCTAGGGGAGAAACAAAGGATACAGAAGAAAGGCCTGGAGGACAGATAGAAAAGCATTGTCAGGCAAACAAAATGAAATGGCTGTAAAGGCAGTGAATTACACTCTTAAGTCTAGTGCAACTGTCCTTATAGAAGATTCCTTCTCTTGGTATTCTGGTGCTTCTGTGTAGCTGAGGGTACAGTGGCGGTGAAGATGTTAGCATTTTTATTTTTATTTATTTATTTATTTTTTTGCAGGATAGTGGAGCGCATGTTAATGAGACATTTACTCTGAAGCTCACGCGCCGCACGGAACGACTTCAAGCAAAGGGGCCGCTGATCTGCAGTCCCTGCACACTGGAGCGCGTGTAACAGAACACAGGGCGCTTGCGTCTAAATACAGATGGGTCTCTTTGCCGTTTGGCAGCGCTGAGGCAGTGGAACCAAGTGCCTGTAGCTACAGCTCACCCACTCCCCATCATCGCTCTCACAACTGTGTTTGGAGAGCAGAATAAAACAGAAAATGCGTGGGTGCGGGAAAAAAAAATCTGCGGTTACATTCCCTCAGAGACAGCCACGAACAAAACGACATTCAAGCCGGAGCGCAGTTACAATTACACTTCTGCATTTTTACTACACTGGTGCGTCAGGGCTCCTCCGTTGATAGTCACCGATTGTTCCCTGGTATTTGACTTCCTCCTTATTGCGTGCCAGAGATTTACAGAGATAGCGTGGAGCTAAAAAGAGGACGATAAGAGGACGGGACGGATAGAACAAACACAGACGGTCTCTCGTATCCGCGGCATCGAAAGCGCATTTGGGTTCGCTTTATCTGTGCGGTGACCCGCTACCCAAAGGCCACCTTCAACTTCCTGAAAGAAAGCGATGGACCATTTCTCAAAAATTAGGAGAAATATTTCCCTTTTTATTTTTTTTTTAAGTAGACAAATGTGGAAGCTCGAGATCCCGCGGTTGTTTATCTTCCCTCTGCTTGGACCGGTTCCCGCCACTCAAAAGCTAGTTCGCGGTAAACGAGGACGAGCTAAACTCGGGGAAAGTGTTCCGTTTCGCGAACACGCAGTCCTAGAACCAAAGAGCCGACCTACATAATGAACTTTTTGAAGAAGTGTTCCCTGAGGGTCCTCCCAGCTGATAATCCATCTGTAGAGGAGGAAGACTGATCTAAAAGGCCTTTCAGCCAAAGCATTCCTCCCCTTCCTTTCAACAACAACTGTCTTTATGTTGCACATTTCACACAAGCCCAAAATTCCTCACAAACAAATATGAATTACTCAGTAAAACAGTGCACTCGATTGCCAAGGTTAAAAAAAGTTAAAACCTAAATGAAACCATGTTAAATTAAAAGTACAGTTAAAATAAGAACAGCCACAAAAATAGCAGTATAATAAATAAAAACAAGTCAAAACATGATGAATAACAACAGTAAGTAAGAACAAAGCAGAAACATCTGTAGTCTTCCCAAAAAGTATGTTTTCAGTTTGTTCTAAAGAATGAATATAGATGGTGCCACTCTATATAACATGAGAAGAAGGTCTGTTTTAAACTTTGCTCACAGCTGGTAACCCAGAGAGACTTCAAGCCCACCGAAGCTAATCAATTTGACAGTAATAAGTACCACACTGAATGTATCTCAGCCATATCATACAGACAGAACCTCAGACGGACATTTTATCCTCAGAGTAAGGTGTGGTGTACACATATAGCGTGAGTTTATTCATTGCTCGGGGACACCTATCTCCACGTGTCTGTGTGTGAGAGGACTGGGCGGAACACACACACACGCATACACACACAAACAAACGCGCACAAGCAGACACACACACAAACACACACACACCTTGCTCTTTTCCGTGTTGAGCTGTCGGAAGTGCAGCCATCCTTCCTTGGAGGAGTCACTGAAGACGTCCGAGGAAGAGTCCCTTCTGGATCCGGAATCATCCGACGACTTGTGTCCGTCCAGAGCCTGGAACACAAACATACACACAAACACACTGCGGTTATCGCCCTCCTATAAGCCCTAGGAGGCTCGTGCGCAGCTACCTGGAGGTACGGGTGAGGTTTCTGATTTACCGGAGAGGGGCTGCCCATCTGACTGTGCCCCGGACTGCGGCCGGACGGGTCGGCACACTACGGTGTGTGTGCGTGTGTGTGTGTGTGTCCGCCCAGACAGAGAGAGAGAGAGAGAGAGAAACTCCTGGCCCTGCGTGGGCTCTGGCGGCTCTGCCCCTATCCTAACCCTGCACCCAGTGTGTGCGTATGTGTGTGTGTGTGTGTGTGTGCCCGTGTGTGTAAGATCCGGCCTAACAGATTGGAGCCATGCCAAAGGAACGCAGCTCACAGTGGTGTGCAGAGAGCGGGAGCTTCAGCAGAGTGGCAGGGTGTTAGTGCGAAGGCTAACGGTGACCATCTTTTTACATACACCTATTCTAACAATGACTTTATTTAACTTAGCTGTGCTACAGGTGATGCCCCCCCTCCCATTTTACCATCTGTTAAACTGTTAGCCACCTTACTTTGTTCTGCCAGAGACTCGGCATTCTTTAACTGTCACCATCTAACATGGATATTCTCATTATGACCATCTTCAGCAATATAATAATAAGAATATTTTTACAACATGGCACAGCATTGAAACTCAGGATCAGACCTGCAGTAAATGCATCCCTTGCCCTGGGTAAACTGTCCAGTAACTGTTCCAGTCAAAAATGACTTTTCAGTTTCATTTTCACATCTTACGATACGTGTGAGGCTAAATCGGTTGCTAATTTTTCGTTGTGGTACCAGAAATGGAACGCCATGCGTAAAGCAACCATCGTTAACATTGGGCACTGTAACTCTGATCACCTTTAAAAGGGCAATTCCAACTGCAACGCTCTTCGGAATTGATGTTCAACCATTGACCACGATGCCCCATTTAACATAAATATTATACCAGGAACCCCCCCCATTTATGTAACACGGCTATTCTGACAATCTTTTACACAGCAGTTGTAACTGCCCCATTTTAACTACTGCATGGCTATTCTCAGTTTGACCGTCTTTTGAATATGGCTATTCTGAGTGTGACCCTCTTTTAAATATGCTATTCTGACCATGGTCCTGTTTTTTTTAATATGGTTATTTTCACAGTTAACTACTTTGACATGGCTGCTCTATCCTGAAACTATTCTAACGGTAACACTCTGTCATTGTCCTCTGTCTTGGTTTGTGACTGAAGACAAATGTTCGGAACAGGAAAACACTGTAATTTTACAAAAAGCCCCCCCCCCCCCCCCCCAAAAAAAAAAAAAAAAAAAAAAAAACACCTTCCCCTTCCCTCTCCCGACATCGATTCAGAAGCAGTGAATTTTGTAGCGCTGTGTTCAGTGCAAAAATAGAGGTGGCGTGGTCTCATTCAGCTGATCCATGCTAACTGCTAGCAGCGCAGCGCAAACAGCACTGAGGACATAGAGCAGGTCATGACGCTAACATCCCACTGATAAACAACGCTGTTCTGTTTAAAGCAACAGCTTCTACACCTGCCAGAACACTCTCCTATAAATGAATGCTACTCTCCAACCCATAAATTAATAACATCTTATGAGCCAGTGTAATCCAGACAAAGAATTTGGACTTTGCAAGCATTGGTAAATTAGTGCTGGGCTGGAATTTCCCACAGAGATATTATACCTCAAAGTGCTTGCCAAACTAAATGGCTAAATGACTTTCAGCCCCATGTATTTTTCCAGGTAGCCAATGTTTTTATTTTTTATGGCCAGCTAAAATAGAAAAAAACTTTCCCTGGGTTTTTCCCCATTTTGCCCTCTGGTTGGTTTCTCTTTTATTTTAAAATAGTTACCCTGCTCCTATGTAATGAATTAAGTGGGAACTGACCGGACACTGTGAAGAGCAGGGCTTAAGAGAGGTTCAGAGGCATCAGTGGCAAAGGTCAGAGGTCAAAGGTCATCAAAAAAAAAAAGCCAGCAATCTCACCTTCCTCAGGCCCCTCAGACTGGTTAAGTGCTTTACGGACGTCCTCCTGTTAAAAGTAAAGGAGAGAGAGAAAGAGGGGGAGAGGGAGAGAGAGAGGGGAGAGGGGGAGAGGGAGAGGGAGAGGGGGGAGAGAGGGAGAGGGGAGAGAGAGAGAGAGAGGGAGAGGGAGAGAGAGAGAGAGGGAGAGAGAGGGGAGAGGAGAGAGAGAGAGAGGGGGAGAGAGAGAGAGAGAGAGAGAGAGAGAGAGAGAGAGAGAGAGAGAGAGGGAGAGAGAGAGAGAGGAGAGAGGGAGGGAGGGAGAGAGAGAGAGGGAGAGAGAGAGAGAGGGCGAGAGAGAGAGAGAGGAGAGAGGGGGATAGAGAGAGAGAGAGGGAGGGGAGAGGAGAGAGAGAGGGGGAGAGAGAGGAGAGGTGGAGAAGGAGAGAGAGAGAGAGAGCGAGAGATAGCGCAAGAGAGGGGGAGGGTGATGTTCAGAAGGGGGATAAAGAAAGGTAGACAGGAGGAGTTGAAAGTGATTGAAAGAGGAGAGGAAAAACAGAATGGGAAGTTAGGGACAAAAGAAAGAGGGAGAGAAAAAGAGAGGGAGAGAGGGACAGAATAGGTCAGAACAGATGGGGATAGAGAGAGTAGAGGAGAGAGGAGACGGGGGAAATGAGCATGACAGAGAGGGGGAGAAAGGGAGAGAAACTCATGTTAGAAAGGTGCGCTAACTGGGATGGCTGAATGTGGAATGTGAAATTGGGGCACTATGGCGCCCGGGGGGGGGGTGACTTACGCTCTCCCCTCCTCCCTGTAGTTGTCCAGGCCCTCATCGTAGGATTTGGACCTCTCCGTTTTGGTGCCCGACTGTGACTCCAGGATGGTGTTACGGAGAGAGTCTTCGCAGAGAGGGGCGTTCCAGGAAGGAGCAAAAAAGAGCAACAGTGAGAGGGAAGGACTGCGTTACCATGGTGATGGGCACACGCGCACGCGCGCACGCACGCTTTGGAGTGGCACTGGTCATGTGACACACAGGTATGTCAATGTACGGTGTGTCGGCGGTGGAGCTTCAGTGAGTCTGCCCTACTCTAGTCTCAACTCCGGATGCAGTCCAACATTACATCTTGAGGATGTACAAAAATTCTTTTACAGAGGCCATCTGATTGGCCCTCAGATATCCGAAAGCAGATTTGATTGGCTGGTGTGGTTTCGAACTCTGTATCAGCTTCCCACTTGAGTTCCGCTAATATGAGATTGACCTCAGTCAGAAGTAGTGACTAGCCATTAGTTTAATAGCAAAGACCATCCCCAAAGTTGGGTGGCATCATACCATAACAGATATTTGTGTTATGAGCCCAACAAGTGAGGCTAAGTCAGTTATAATCCTGACAAGCGAGGCTAAAGCTTGGCCTCAAATTACCCCAGCATGCTCTAGGATGGGTAAAAGCACCCCTGTTCACAGTAGAGAGAGGGGGGGGGGGGGGGGGCGCTCCTTTCCATTTGTCACACAAACTGCAGCATTTGAATTACAAATTGCACACACTTAAGACAAAAAATATAATTTACCTTCACTTCGAGATAATTTGGGGAATCAAAGGGGGTAGGGATTTCAAGGGATTATACAGCAATCATATGTAGGGGGCAGTCAGATGTAGAGAGACCTTGTTTTACGCAAACTGAAAAGGACACCTGTGTTACCACACCTGCACATTTTTAGTTTCAGTGAGTCAGGGTCTGGGAATAACTAATCGTCTGGAGGACTTCCCACATGAAACTCCACCGTCGAGAAGCCAGCACAGAACATCACAGCAACAGCACAGACGGACGAGAGACAAGAGAGTGAGACGACGGCACCATAACCACACCAGCACCCCCTAGTGGGGTGGAGGAGCTCTTACCTTGGTCATGTGACAGCTGGCGTCGCATGAGGGGGCAGGGGGGAGTGGGGCTTGGGGGGACTGTAGTTATGGCTGGAGCGACACATATCACGGCTGAAGCTGGAATGTGAGCGTTGCCATGGTCAGCGCTAGGGCTGGCGGGCTCGTCTGGAACGATGCAACACATGCGCATCAAAAAATGAGCGACACACACGCATGCACGCACGCACGCACGCACGCACACACACACACACACACACACGCCTCATCATTAACTGCACACACACTCACACTCTTTCACTCTCACACGCCTGTCCCACAATGCATCAGGCTAAATAATTTACGCAGTGTCTTTAATGTTGTTCTTTCATGGATACATGGGAGACAAAGACACAGTATGATTGAACTGCAATCTAAAACTGCACACACGCATGCACACGCTCAACAATACCTTTAGATAAAACATTTTAATAGTGACTGTCCTTTAGCTGTATTCTGAAACAGATGCATGTGAGTAAAAAGTACAATTATTACAAAATAATACTGCACTTTATTCATGTTTTGCACACAAATGTCCCATAATGTACCTGGCTAGAGCTTGTGTAGGGGAAGGAAGGGGGTTTATCATTTAACTCCTCAAACACAGATGTGCGGGAGCTATACAACTAAAATGCACGTTCATTATGCAAGTTTTAACGCGCTGAATTTAATGAGAAACGGGTGGTATGGAGGACTTGACCATTAGCATCTACAGACAGATTCTGCTGCTGAAAAAGAGAAACATCCATGTGATAGACACCGTTATTAAATGTAAATCAACAGTAGTAAAGGTTTCCCAGTGAAGCCACAGTCTGTATCTGCTCCTATTGCGTCACAGTGGCGACCCAATGGTGACACAGGACTCATGTGTCATGTTTAATCATTAAGAGAGCTGAGCTCGTTAGGCAGAGGTTGCAGGTTCAGATCCCAGGTAGGGCATTGCCTGCATTCCAGAAATATTCAGCTGTGCAAATGGATGCTGCTTAAAAATAAACAGTGCGTGTCACTGTGGATGAGAGCATCTGCAACACTCCTGAAATCAAAGGTTGAGTAAGTAAATGCAAGTAAATGAAAGTAACTGACAGGGTTCCTGACTGAAGCACAACAAGTCCAGTCAGTTCCAGTCCTGGAGGGCGATGTGTGTGCAGGTACACTCCAAGCACAGGCACACTGACTGAACTCATGAACTGTCCCCACCCCTTGGGCCAAGGAAGTGAATTAATCAGGTGGTGTGGTGCATGGCTGGAGCAAATACCTGTCATACACAGTGGGACTGCAGGACTGGAGTTAAATAGTGCAAAGTACTGGAGGTGTGGATCACAAACAACAAAGCAGTTCTACAGTCACTAAGGGGGTGGGGCTGATTCTTAGGAGGGCGGAGCAAGTAAGGCAAAGCTCCTCCCCCCCATCAGCTGAGCTCCGTTTCCGCATGCACGGCACAAACGCACGCTGGTTGAGTACTCCAATGCCATGACTCATGTGTTAGTATGCAGGGTGTGTGTCAACACTGTAGATATGGGTGCATTCACCAACATTCGCCACAAAGCAAAAAAAAAAAAAAAGGTGCTCTATTCTCACCACAAAAGCCCATTTTCATTACTGCATTTTTGAGGTGATTCAAATAACTTAAGTGTGTGATATTTTTCATGGTATAAACCCTGAGCCAAAGCAATTGTAAAAATGAAACTCCATCAAGAGCACTCAGTACAAAATGGTCCCTCAGATAAATCGAATAAATGAGTGTGAAACATTTCTCTTTGGTTAAAGCAGAGCAGCCTGCAAGTAAAACAAGGCCTCAAATATGACCTCAAAACACAAGCCAAGGTAGCACTGCTCTGTTGCTGTGAACCAGGACACATTTTTTTCTCTCCATTTTTTTTTTTTTTGATGCGTCCCGTTTTTTAGAAACAGAAAAGTTCTAAATTCTCCCCAGTCCCTCTGCAAAAAAAAATAAAAAATAGCTTACAGTACAAAGCTCTGAACTTCCACCATCCCGCTGTGGGGTATTGGGAGCTAAAATTAAAAGTGGCTGTCCTAGTTTCAGCCTCCTGCAGTCTCCAGCCAGGACCGTCCCACCCACCCACTCGCTCACCAGGAGCCACTTCCTGAAAGCTGCAAGCCCCACCCCTTTCACCCCCAAAGCCCCACCCCCTCTATCCAGGCCTCACTTCTTCAAGCTGAAGGTCCACCCTTTTTTCTCACAGGCCCTTCCATAGACCCTCCTGCTTTTACTATGGGTACGGCCCCCTTTGTTTTCATCAGCCTAAGGACAAAACAAACCCCACCTCCACTCCCAATTGGAACAGCCTACTCCTGCAAGCATTGGCCCATCCCCTCCCCTGACCCCGCCTCCTGTATCGATGACCCTCACCATTGGCTAGGAGAGGCAATCAGTGGGGGAGGAGGCATGATTTGGGACATGCCATGTCTACTCAATGTGGGCCAGCAGAATGAAAAGGGGCCTATAGTCCTAATAAAAAAAAGAGGGCACAGTCTCCGCTATATCACTGCAATGACAGCCCTGTCCACACCTGTTGACAGCTACACTAACGGTGGCCATGTTGTGCCACAGGTTCCAACCTAAACATCAGTTACTAAAGCAATGGCGTGGCAGTGGTTCTAAGGGAAACATAATAAGTGTCAACGATGGCAGTACAAATCAGTTCCCCTGTCTTGGAATGCAAAAACAGTCCCTTTGAATCGTGCTTTCAAAAACAAACAAAAAAAAAAACATTCAAAAACTGTCTTCTGTGCTTCTGCTGTAATTAGACAAGGTTGAACGTGTTTAAAGAAAAGCAGTTGCTCAGAACCATATCGTTTAAGTCAGACATACTTTGGCCAAATGTCTACTTTAGTCACATTTGCTCCAAAACTAAAGAAAATGGATTTATTGCATTTTCTGAGGGGACTTTGATGCAGCAAATGGCATCGCATGTGGCAACGAGAACGGCACACTGAGCCCTGCGCACTGAGAACAGCGCACTGAGCCCTGCGCACTGAGAACAGCACCTGAGTGCATGAACAGCAGAGCTGTACAGAGGTGAGATTATGAGGGTGGGATTGGAAGGCTGGAGGTTCAAGATCTGAAACTGTCGCATCTTTGGACCATGCAGCGAAGTTCTTGAACTTGAGCCGCCTCTATAAAAATTCCTTCCATAACACTGGATATGACAGAGTGGATGTTACGTAATCAATAATGTGCAAATAACTACTGATAAGGGCAATTGCAATAAAATGGAAAATGGTGACAGACTTGGTGGGGTGGAACATGAGATGGGAGTTGAAGGACAATGATGGTAGAAAATACCAATTGAGGAGTACGGACCCAAAATAGATGGTGCTGCCATATGTTACCATATAGCGTCATCCATTTGACCCAATGACAGGTTTAATAAAAAAACATTCAAAATTTTACTAAGTCACAAGTTGATCAAAACAGCTCAGTGCAGCTCCACCCATTTCGGGATTTCGTGAAACCTCACTCGGCATTTACGAAACCTCGAATTACTTGAGGAAGCCTCGCCTCGTTTAAGGTCGCTCAGTCTCACACAGCCCTGAGGTGAGAGCAAAACCTGAGCATTTTATGCTTGCTTTGCATGTGACTGCACATTGCAGTAAATCAGGAAGGTCTCCACTGACCTTTACTGGGCCATGCAGACAGACAGACAGACACGTGTGAGAGAGAACAGTAAATGAGAACTCATTCTTAAGTACCTCGCACAGTCAAATAATGCTTTACTTAATTTACACACCAAGCCACCCTTGCACTCATTCACACATTAAACTGTAAATGACAACTTGTTCTCAAGTAACTTGCCTAGTTTAAAAATGGTTAAGCACACATTAACACGCACACACACATACACACAGACACACACCAAAAAGGAGTCAGATACGTTCATCTAGCAAATCCTGTCTCTGTCCTAATGAAAAAGGAAACCAATTTAATGAATGAAATGAGCCGAATGCGGCGCATTGGGCCACAGAATTAATACCGAACGACAGGGCCAATTAGCACACCCGGACACGTTTATCGTCTCTGACATGCCGCACTCTCAGGTAAACAAGGTGCGACTTTTGAAGAGCGGCATGACGCAGCGCATATACGAACATGCAAGTGGTGACAGGAATCGAGCATAAAAGTTAATGGTTAATTTCTCGCAGAACAAGTGACGAACTTTAGATGGTGGTAGCATTTGGTACACAGGTGTACAGAAACATTCCTCTGTGCCATAGGTTCAGCTCCGAAATGCTAACGAATAAAAAAAAAAAGTGGTTTGTACACCACTGTCGTGCTCCCATGAGAAGTTTATTTGCACACGCACGCAAGAGCAATGTTTCAGTCGACAGGGATTTTTGTCAGGTCAGCCAAACAAACTTATTATGGGAGCTAAACAGGAGAGCATGCACTCATTCTGTTTGAGTTTGAAAATAATCTTGTTATGTCTGCAAAAAAAAAAAAAAAACATAAGTATGTGCCAATATAAACCCAGGGTACGTTCTTGGTTGGGCGGCATCTTACTGAAAATATGAGTGCATCATAAAGAGAAGGAATATTGATCCAAGATCAGTTTGGTCTCTTAGCTCACAATGGATAACGACAGGATGTGGACACAGGAAACTGATCTTAGATCAGTATACCTATTCTGATATACTTAATGAGAACGGTCTATCAATTCATTCTCTTCTCAAAGCACAATTCAGAGTGCCTTTTGTTCCTTTATTTCCTAACAATCCATAAACTCTGTTAAGAATGATTAGGGCTCCCGCAATACATGAATGATGCAATTCATGATCGCAAATTTCCCTCCAATGTGGTGATGGAAAAAATGGCGGCGACGTGACGGCAGCTCACAGATGTTGGACAGAGAGAGGCTTGTCTGCTCCCCCAACAGGAAGCGACGGTCCTCTGACAGCAGAGTCGCACCGGCCTGCCTCTTTGAGGGGAAAAAAACGCCACCCTTTCTCCACACACCGAACAGAGAGGGCATTGTGGGAAGGACACCGCTCGTGTCACAGAACAACACTGGTGAACAGGAGACAGGAAAGGCAGGCCATGCATACGACTCAACGGACGAACGGATATTACCTAATCGATAGAGTGAGAAATAACTACTGAAGAGGGCACTTATAGAGCAAGGACACTGTTAATTTATCATCAGTAGTCTCCAGGGAGGGGGTTGTGTAGCAATGTTTCTTCTGTGATCTTTCTTAAAACCAAAATGGGCAGAGAAATGACTCAAAAACAACAAAGGTATATTTTGATTGGATCAACCAAAGTCAATCCACATGCAACGCTCCCTGAATGGAATTACTTCCAGCTAAGAGTTCAGATCCACAGATCTGCCCACGTTTTGGGTCATATCCACTACAGGTATGCGCTGCGAAAAGTCTGTTCGGGCAACATCCTACTGCATATACATCCGTGGTCCCATATGGTTATAATAGAGTTCAGAAATCCCAATCTGAGAACGGGACATAGCGGATTTAACCCATATATTACCTTACCTGATACATTAGCTGAAATACAGTACTGTATGTGTACAGTATCTTGTCTATTTCGTCAATACAGGTAGACTACAGCATCCCATATAGCTCTGATAATATGGTGTTCGCACATCGTTCAAATCACATATCGTCCTTTTTCACAGAACGTATTGTATCGTGGGCGTTAAGAGACGCATACCTGCACTTCCTAACCACATTAACTCAGTGAAGGTGAGTCTATGGGAGGCTCCAGTCCTGGTTGGCCAGTGTCTCTGCAGGCTTTTACTCCAGTCACAACACACAACAGAACATCATAAATCAGCTCATCACAGCCAGTGGTACAACACATGGCCCAAGAAAATACTTGCAGTCGCAGCCGCCATCCAGGTCGGGAGTTGAGCAGCCCTGGACCAAGGTGAAGGCCACCATTCAGCTGGGAAACAAACTGAAACTTGGAAGAGTTTGCTACATTTCCGCAGGCTGGTCTCTGAGAATGGGGCCAGTGTGTTAAGCTGCTACATTCCCAGCCTGGTGACTGCTTTTCACTGCTACAGTGAGCGCTGTTAGCCAGATGGTAAGGCGAGGGGTGTCTCGAAAAATCTCTCAGAACCAGCCCGGCTGGGTTCCAAGACGACGCTCTGAACAAACAGCGACACAGCGGAGTCTCCGCTTCATACAAATGTCTGTCGTTACCACTCTCTCCGGTGTTCACTGACTCCCTAAACATACTGGGTTATACAAGATTGTCATGAATGGCAGTGTAAAGTCCGGCAGAATTACTATAAAAGGCAAAATAGGAAAGTCAATGAGACAATGGAACAGCACAATCGTGTCTAGTGAATACTGGATGTTGCTAGGTTGCGCATTCCAAGTCATGTTTACAGTAAAACGTATCCACTTTAAAACGCTTTGTGTTCATTGAATTTGATTACTAGCTGCAATGAGCAAGAGAGACCTTTCGATACATTCTTCAACAATTATGGAGCCAAATAAGAGCATATATCACTGTTAGGATAGGAAATCAACCTTCAAGGTTTGACACACCACATCAATAAGCGGCAACAATGTAAAAAAGAAAAAAAATACTTTTCAATGGCAAACAGCATCTACCATGGCAGTACAGGGGATATTCCACCAGTCTCAATGGATTTTGCAGTCGAACGCTCACTGAAAACAGTGACATCCCAGTAAGCTGTCTACCACTTACCACCCTCCCATGAGAGCACAGCTTCAGAGTCACTAGTTATTACATAACACAATTATACCTCCAGTTGAACCGCCATGTGTTCCCTTGTGTTATACACTCTAAAAATATTATTCTATATTTGCATTTATTTATTTCTTTTTACACTTACATTTCAGGCAACTTGTGATTGGTCCATGAGGTATCAAAACACCAAAAAAACGGGAGGAGCTACAATTTGTTGTCAATCACAGAAAAACGTTCCAACCAATCAAAAGGATCAAAGCATCCTACACCGGTTTGTTTTTATTAGGATCTCTTATACCCCATCATAGGGTTAACCTGCCCTTAGCAATATTACATACCTGCTATACAGTGCATGTGAATTCAGCGTTTGTGTAAAAAAAAAAAAAACAAAAAAAAAAAAAACGTACAGCCCAATCATATCCATCAGCCCCTGGCTCTAGCTCTGCAGAAACCGGCCTGTCCTGCATGGCTTCAGTACTGTGCCTATCATACCGCTCTGCCAGTTAGAGTGAAAAGCAACACGTGTAGCGCATTTGCCTCCTTAATTATTCACGTCGTTCACAGTGTCCAGGACACTTGTTCTTACCTGCTTCGCTCTCTCACCTGTTGAACACTACTGCTTTCACTTCAAAGGAGCTGCTCAGCTCTGCTCCTTTCACTGTATCACCAATTCACCCCCATCTCTCTCTCACCTGTTCAGCTCTGTTCTTTTCACAATATCACCTGTTCATCTGTCTTGCACACTACATCTGCAAGAATTCTACTACTTCTACTAAAATAAAAAAAAAAAACGCACAGCCCAATTCTTTTCCTAACAGATCATTGCAAATCAGTGCTGCCAGCTAGCTGCCTCGCTAGCTTGTTAATGTTCCCAAACCCAGCACCCTGCTTTTTCTTTCCAAAACTATGATTCCGGAGCCTCGTTTCCATGGCAACCCCGCCAAAATACGATGACAGTCTACCATGGGGAGGGGGAGGGGGGCGGAGAGAAGTGCTTGAGCTTGAGGTAAGGCAGGGTATTCAGCCAAAGCCAGCTATCGCTTTTAAAGGTGTAGATGGTCACAAACACTCCTGAGCCTGGAGATACTCAAACCCAGCCCTTCTGGGCCAGTGCTGCTGGCTGGAGGCACACATGTGAGTATCTCTTTTTACACTATTAAGTGCGTAATTCAGAGAAACCCGGCCCTTACACCCAGCAATACCGCTGGTTCTCTTATTTATCTTATGATTGACTGATCAATATAAGCCATTGGAGATGGTGGCCCAAGTCTAAAGCAGCCTCTAATTAGTGAGGAGTAAATATAACCTGTAGTACTGCTAGCCCACAGGTTTAGATTTGAGCATCTCTGCTGTAAACCCTAACCCATCAGTTTTCAATTCTGGTCCTGGAGGACCACAGGGCATACTGCAATTCAGAAAAGAATGACCAATGAGTTTTCAAGTCACCTAGTTTCTTGAGTGTAAACTGATTGCATAATTTCGGATGAATATAAATCCCAGCACGCACTGCAGCAGTCCAGGACTGGATTTGAAATCTGTTGTCCTAAAGTTGAACTCAGACTTGGCCTTGCTTGGTTTTGGCGTGCAGGTGTCTTACCGATGTAGGGGATGGAGTCGAGCGAGTCGTCCAGGTCGACAGACCCAGAGGTCCGTCTCTGCTGCTCCTGCTGCTGCATTCGCACCTCCCGTCGGGCGTCATTTGGAAGCCAGACCACTGCGTTCTCGGCCCCGCCCTCCGGGTCCCCATCGTTCACCGCCAGGATGTAGGAGGGGTGGCGGAGCGGCTGCGGGGCGCTGAGCTGCCTTCCTGTGGGAGGCTTCCCCCTCAGCACCACCGCCGGCTCCGCCCCCTCCTTCCCATTGGCTTGGGGCCTTGACACTGCAACAGTGGGGCCGTTGCTGGAGGAGGAGGTGGGGGAAGGGGCGGAGCAGGAGGCAGAGCGGGCTCCGGCGGTGAGCCCCGCCTCCTTGGTGGTCGACGGCAGTTCCTGGGCACTCTCGGTCCGGGCGCGAGACGGGGGCAAGTGATTGAGCGCAGGGGGTGCTCGCTGGTCTTTGGCAGAGGGGACGTCCACGTGGGACTGCAGCTGCTGCTCCGTACCTTTGGTGGGGAAGTGAGTTGGTGCAATGGCGGCAGCGGTGGGTGCCACTCGGAAACCGTTGCCATAGCTACCCCCGGCGGGTGGGGTCCTGAGTGGGGGTGGTTGGTGGTGGGAGGGGGCGGGGCCAGGGGTGGACCGCTGGTGTTGGAGGGATAGTCGGCCGGGGCGAACTCCCACGCCCCCTTCGCGGTACTGTAGCACCTCTGTCCTGCCGTAACCCCGCCTCTCACCCACAGGGTCCAGGAAGTCACACGATCGTGCACGAGCCTTGGGTTTGCTGCCCTGGGAGTCCAGGGTGACTGGACCTGGGTGAGACCAGTCTCGGGGCAGGGCCGGGAGGCGACTACCGACTCCTATTCGATCCTGCGAGACACTGCGGGGAGGGGGAGCGGATACAGGGCAGGGAGGGCCCCCTCGGTCATGGGACGTGCTCCGGCGACGGGCAGACTGAGCCCCAAAGGGGGGTGGTTTGTAATCAGCAGCCCTCAAAGAGTCCAGTCGCTCCTGGATGGTGCGGCAGCCATAGGTGTGACCCCTCTTGTTGTCCACATACTCCCGGTATGTCTTGTATGTCCTCCAGTCAATGTTCTGGTGGGAAGTAGCGGAGGAAGGGGCAGTCGTGGAGGGGGGAGGAGGAGGAGGAGGGGCGTGGGAACTGGGGTAGTGATTGGCCAAAGGGGGGAAAGGGACGGCAGAGGAGGGGGAGAAAACGGAGGGGTACTGAGGTGGGCGCCCCGTCATCTGTGGCCTGCCGCCAACGAGCGCGCTCGGATCGTACCGCCGATCCTCGGCCCTGCGGACCGGCGCCGGGGCATCGGGTGCCACGGTTACTGTTGCCACAGTGACCCCCAGAGGGCCCATTGCTGTCTGGGGCTTAATCGTCAGCGGGGGAGGGGGGGAGGGTGGGACAGGGATCTCCACTCGGTAGCCCAAATCGACCTGGCCCACCGCAGCGGCCCCCCGCCCCCCTGTTTGCTGTTCCGGGCCCCTGGATTCCGGCGCCGGGGCGGAGTCCGGGTTCTGGGCCATCCCTCCTACGGATTTAGCGTCTACACGAGGGTAGCAAAGAGGGGGCGGCTCCGGGATGTTGTGGGCATTGCCGCTGTACGCTTCATGACCCTTAAGGTAGGCGTCTTGGGAATATGCCTGCGAGAGAGAGGAGATGCAGCAAATGAGCCAAGGGTAACGATAAAATTGATCCTGGATCAGATCCGAGACACGCGGTCTCATACAATGTTTCACGAGCAGGGATGGATACTGATCTAGGATCACATTTTTCCTGTGCACATCCTAATCTTATACATTATGGGCTAAAGGGCTCAACTGATCCTAGATCTGTTGACTATTTGGGCATATGCCTGTCAGTGAGGAAATTTAACATGATTAGAGCCAACAAGGGGACAAAAAAAAAAAAAAAAAAAAAACAAAATCAAGGCCCACATTTATACAATGGACTAGATTCACCTGAATACACCCAGTCTCTATAGGTATATGTAATACCATCAAAACCGACATTATATATAACATACATTTCACTAAATACATTAGATTTTATTGGAGGCAAGAAAACAAATTCCAGAAGCATGCATTCTAGGAGAAGAGCTGATCCAGGATCAGCTTTCACTTGTTTATATCCCAACCTCATCTGTTATGAGATAAAAGGCAAAACCGTCCCTAGATCAGCACTCCAACTCAGATAATAACGAATACAGGCATGGATATATCACTTACTTTGCATGGCAGATGAGGGTGTATTTTAAAAAGATAAGAGACTGACATTACAAAATCTGCAAACACTTAAAACTGCCACATTTTTGCCAGTTTAGCAGGGGGATATAACAACCCTTGTGTGATTGAATAACAGGCAATTCCAGGATTCCTGTCCGGTTGCATTATTGCCACTACAATATGCTAAGAGCAAAGCTGCTCAAACGCAGCGTAATAAAAACATGGGCATGGAGCCTTTCTCATTAAACAGCGAATGCCCTTACAGCCTCACTGCTAACGGGAGATGACAGAGAAGCACACCGACAACGACACAAACACAAAAAATGTATTTTGTTTTTTTTTTTTTTTCAAACACATACACACATTTATAAAAAAAAAAAACAAAAAAAAAAACAATCAATACCTAGAGCTGACATGCACAAAAAAAAAAAGGAGACAAGATCGTCAAACATCGCCGAGACGGATTTCCGACGGAGCGTAAACAGGCTATGATTACTGCTGATCGCATAGAGGTGGAGGAGGAGGGGGGTCAGGTGACCGCCTGGGTTTAACATGCTGGAAAAGCAACAGATGTGCAAGAGACCGAGAGAAAGAGAGAGAGCGAGAGATAGAGTGTGTGTCCGAACGTGAGAATGTATGTCAGATTGTATGTTGATGGACCTGTGCTCTGGCTATATAAGAATGATTCTGACATGTCAATAAAGCAAACTGAATTTAAATCTGAAAGGATGAATTCAAGAGAGAGAGAGAGAAACAGCGAGACAGAAAGACATACAGAGAAAGACACAGAGGTGGTGGGGGGGAGAGAGAGAATGAGAGAGACAAAAAGAGAGAGGGAGACAGAGAAAGAGAGAGAGGAAAAGAGTGAGACAGATGGATAGATAGAGGGAGAGAGAATGAGAGAGACAAAAAGAGAGGGACTCAGGGAGAAAATGAGACATACAGAGAGAGTGGAAAAGAGTGAGAGAGAGACAGAGAGAGGGAGAGACAGACCGAAAGAGAGAGGGAGAGGGAGAGCTCGGTGGCGCTCCGCCAGGCCCCAGATGAAGCCAGAGCCGGCCAGATTAAGGGGACAGAAGCACAGGCAGAAGCAGCGGGTGTTACCCACCTTCGGCCCCGTGTCCGGCCGCACCCGTGACCTCAGGCACACGGACAGGGCTCGACCCTGGCCCCGCCCCCTGTAGGCCACCGTTCTGAACGACACCTCTGTAATCATCTCCCCTCCCAAAAAAAAAAACACCCTCCCTCAGTGTCGCTCCGGCCAAACGCTGACCTGCCGCAGGTGCACAGAGGGCGCTTTACCAGAGCCGGACGACGTCCTCATTTTTCCGTTTCCGTTATTTATTTTCGTTTTCTTTTTTTTGTTTTTTTTTTTTTGACTCATGCAGAGCAGGGCTGTCCTCCGGCTCCACATTCCATGGCAGAAATGAGAAAAACACCGGCAACGACGACGACTGGGAGGAAGGGAGGGGGGGGGGGGGGGAGGGATGGGGGGGAAAGGACAGGCGGACTTTACGCCTGGTTTTCACCTACAGTGTCGGGTTGCTGTCTGCCTGTGCTTATCTGTACGTGGCCGCTATCGCTGGCCAAACCCTCATCCCTCCCTGCTCCTTCCCTTACTCTCTCTGTCTCATTCCTCTATAAAAGAGCTACTGAGGGCAAAGGGCTTCTTGCAGAGAAGAGGGGGAAAAAAAAATAAAGAGCGATACGGAACAGAGAAGGGGCGAGGCGTGTAAAACAACGCCCAGCGGCCAATGTTTGTGCTGTCAAACTGATTGGGAATCAAACAGGTACTACGACAAGGAACCCTAACACAGGAGGAACAGCAGAACCAGGGAACAGGGAATGACATTAAAAAGATTAAAAGACTAAAAAAAAAAACCACAAGACAGCGACATCCTTTATGACTGGTACAAAATAAAAACAACATCAAAAATGACATCGACATGGGGAAAGGAAAAAATTGAAATGGAAACTGAAAGATGACAACACCAAGTTGTTGCTGGTGGTGATGGTGGTGGTGAGGTTTTTTTTTCTCCTTACCAGAGCAGTGTGAGTGATATCCCTCGTAAACTGCAGCCGGAAGATCGGACATCAGCAGAGAAGCAGACAGAGAGCGGAGAGAGGAAGAAGAGGAGGAGAGGACAGTACAGAAACACATCATCAGAGCAGAGAACGGTGCGCGATTCTCGCTAAAAATATGCCGTGCGGCTCAGTGCGGTCACTAGGAGGGGGGGCGGGGGGGGGGGGGGGATATATAAAAAAAAAAACACCCCGACGCGGAAGAGCGAAGGGCGAAAGAGGCGAGAGAGAGAAGAGAGAATAGGAGAGGAGGGAGAGGACGGAGGAGGATGACAACGCCGCCACCGCAGCCAAGTACAGGCGTTAGCGTTAGCACTGCCGCCCGCTCTTTCCTGCCGCCGCTGCTGCTGCTGCCGCTCGCCGTTCCAGGGGACGCTCGGTCGCCACGGCAGCAGACTGCCTCCCGCAGAGAGACCGGGGACGAGCCCCGCCGCGTCCGCTCCCCATCGTCGCTCCGCTCGTCTGTCCGACGGCCGCGGCCAGATTACACGCGCGCACGCACTCACACACACGCACGCAGACACACACTTGTGCTGATGCTCTGTAGCCTAGCGCTCTCTCTCTCCCGCTCGCTTGCTCTCTCTGAGCTGGTACTGCTCAGATGACGACAGCAGCTGCTCCATTATACATTCCCCTCAGATGGAGCTCAGCCCCCCCCCCCCCGCTACCCTCCCTCTTGCTCACTCACTCACTCTCTCTCTTCTCATCCATCCCTCTGTCACCTTTCTTGTTCTCTCTCTCCCCCCCCCAACCAGTTTTCTGTCCCTTTTCCTTCATTCTCTACACCCCCCTCCCCACCCACACACACACACATCCCAAAACAACATCAACATCAACATCAACCTGTCCGAAACCCGGCACAGCAGTCAGGTCAGCTGATCAGTGCTCAGCTCCACCCCCATTCGACCCCCCCCCCCGCCATTACAGGGATCGGCGGGAAAATTTTTGGCGTATCGCTGCTGTCCTGTTCTTGCTCCCTCTCTCGCTCGCTGATGTCACCCACTGCACCCCGCCCCCCCCCCCCTTCACGCGCCGTTAGCAACGTGGACCAGTTGCCGTGACAGCAACAGATGTGTCATCGCTGGCAGGGGGGAGGGGAGGGAAAATGGAGAATGTGTGTGTGAGAGTGTGTTCGTGCATCTCACTCTGGGGGGGGGTTCAGAGAGGATTTAGGGCATCATGCTGGGATGACAATAAACAACCGATTTTCAGATGGCGCAAGGTGCCATTTAGAGACACGCTAGTCTCACACTGCCATTTAGTACTAATACATCATGCCCCACAGCCTGAGTATGGCGTTGCGCAATGAACGCAGTGTGCAAAACCGAAGCATATGAGCATTTTGGATGGAACAGTCCATTTCTTTCTTCAGTCCACTTTCTCCTAAACTACAAATATGTACCAAGTCATAATACAATTAAATAATCTGATCAAAAATGGTAATAAAATACCTTAATGATAATAACAACATAAGTATTATCATGCTCATTAAACAGTGAAGTTGGAAACAGAGATAACAGAAATAAAGAGCAGTCCTGTGGGTACGAGTCAGTGAGTTGATTGCGTGAGTGAATGTAGAGGATTCAGTGAGTTATGTGAGTTAAGCAGAGTTAGTGAATGTGGAGAGTGAATGAATAACAAAATGAGTTTTTTATGAGTGCGGAGAGAAAGGGAGTGATTTGTATAAGAACGTGAGAGCATATTGGGTAACTGAGTCAGTGTCTGACTTGTGTGTGAGTGATAGTGCAGCAAGTGAGCTAGAGAGTGACTGAGTATAGCAAGTAACTTAGTCAGGGAGTCAGTAACTTGTGTGAGTGACTGAGTATAGTGACTGAGTGGCGTGTGAATTACTGAGTATAGTAAGTGAGTTAGTGAGTGAGTCATGACTCAGTGTAGCAGAGTGACTGAGTGACATGTGTGAATTACTGAGTATAGTGAGTGAGGTAGTGAGTGAGTCAATGAGTCAGTGACTCAGTGTACCAGAGTGACTAAGTGACATGTGTGAATTACTGAATATAGTGAGTGAGTTAGTGAGTGAGTCAATGAGTCAGGGTAGCAGAGTGACTGAGTGAGTGCAGCAGAGTGTGCGAGTGAGCGCGTGCGGCAGACGTAAAGTGGTAAGCTAGGGGCAGCGTGGCCTCACATGGACCTGGCCGGAAGAGGGCCAGACGGAGCGCAAAGCTGCTGGCAGCCAGCGGGACAGTCTGTCACATGTGGGCAGCATGCCGAGCTCTCTCACTCTCTCTCTCCATTTCCCAACTCACTTGCCTTCTCTTTCACACACGCTCTCTCTCTCTTTCACTTTCCCTTTCCCACTTAAACTCGCTCTCTCTCACCGTCTCCCTCCCTCCCTCTCTGTCGCTCTCTCTCTCATTTTCTTTCCCAATCTCCCTCTCCTCTTTCTCCCTACTTTCCAACTCTTGCGCTCCACACGCACGCCTCCACCATCCTGTCATTCTGGAGCAAGAGGAAAAGAGATTGTAGGGAATGCATTGTGGAGAGAGTGATCCTGAGAGAGAGGGAGAGAGAGAGAGAGAGAGAGAGGGAGAGGAGGGAGGGAGGGAGGGAGGTAGAGAGGGATACACAGAGATACCTCCCACATTCACTCTGATCACAGCTCTGTTCTTGGCAGGGATCTGTGTTCTCCGGGCCGTTCTCTGCAAAGCACCGTGGGCTGCTGGGATATCGCACAGAACCTACCAGGCCTTTTAACATGTCGGCTTTCTCACTCCCACCAATCAGAGAGTGGAAGCGCACACGAGGTCACCTCATCCCACTGCTGCAGCTGGACCTACCTGCCCCACAATGCTTAGCTCACTCACCGTCTATCCGTCTCTCTTTTATCACGGTGGCTGTTTAAATGTACTTCTGGGCATGCACCAGACAGCCTCATCCAGTGTGACTTACATAGCCAACATTTTTATACGCTTTCCCTTTATACAGCTGGACATATTTAGTGGGCCAATCTGGTTAAGTACCTTTCTCAAGGGCAAAACGGCTGTGCCTGACTGTAGAAATGAACTACAACCTCTAAGTCACAAGCCCAGCTTCCTAACCACTGCACTACAATGTAGTTTCTGATACCCCCACCCCCCCACTAACCCAAAAAAAAAAAAAACGGCACCGGGAAAATTGGAGAGCGGGACAAACGGAAAAGCTTGAGAGCAGGAAAAGCACACACTAGCAGCTGAGTGAGCGCATTAAACTTTCATGAAGGACGCAGGGCCGGGGCGGCTTTCATCTCTATGTAGAGCTAGCTAAAATCTACTCTTATCAGCTGAGCGAAGTCTGAAGACACCACTCAGAACTCCTCGACACAGGAGGCGGAGACAGAACTTTAAACGTTCTCCATCACCTCTCTATCCACTGGAAGAGATTGGAGGAGGTGCTTGTCACATAGCAACAGCCTTCCACATACAGCAAATCACAACTCTTATCTGCACTGGCCCCTCCCAGAGGTGGTGCTGCAACTTAAAATAGAATTATTTTTTTTTTTGATTGTGTCAGGGTTCCGCATTGCCATAGTTACCCTATTAGCATTAAACAGTGTTTTAGCGATGTATCTAGGATCACAGTGTCACTATTGCTGCTTTGCATTGCTCATGCAGTCATGAGAATGAGCTCACCTTCTCACACACTCCTGCTCTCTCAGTGCCTGCTGGTGCACTAAAACAGCGCGACATCAACTCATCTCTGTTCCATGTGAAAGTGCCTCTCACCTACAGATGCATCATGTTTGATTGTCTTTATGAGTCAGTGGTAAAAACTTCATCACTCCTTTGTAAAACACAGACTCATGAGCTAGGATACGATAATATGTTACCGTCTAATAAACTCAGAAGAGAGGTAAGTGTACACAGAGAGAGAGAGAGTCCACATGTTGCCGTCGGTATTTGGTTGCTACCCTGTGGTTTGCCCCCTCCTCCCTGTCCCTTTGGTAGCACTGTCGGAGGACATGCAGAAAATAGGGTAAATCTTAAAAAAAAATTAAAACAAAAAAAAAAAAAAAAACTCAGTACAAGCAAAAACTTTTCTGTTCTCTCCCCGCCTGACAAAGCTCACGCATTACTATATATAACTGACACAGATTTACTGCAGTGCGTCCTAATGAGGGCAGGCTGTGTTTGTACAGCAGCGACTGTGCTAGAGAGGGCAGGCTGTGTTTCTACAGCCGAAACTGTGCTAGAGAGGGCAGGCTGTGTTTGTACAGCAGCAACTGTGCTAGAGAGGGCAGGCTGTGTTTTTACAGCCGAAACTCTGCTAGAGAGGACAGAATGTGTTTTCAAAGCAGTGGCTCTGCTAAAGAGGACAGGCAGAAGCTAAGAGAAAGAGGACAGACTGTGTTTCTACAGCAGAAACTGTGCTAGAGGACATATTCTTTCAATTGAGGTAACTGAACCAATAAGGATAACTGGTGTTTCTACAGCAGAAACTGTGCCAAAGAGGACAGACTTCAATTCTACAGTAGTAACGACTATGCTTTTGTACAGTGTTAACGTAAAGAGGGCAGGCTGGGAAACAGGGGCAGGCCTAATAAGGAGCAACTGTGTTGTTGCAATAGTGCCTGTGTTTATGCAGCGGTAACTTATTCAAGCAGAAAAGTCTGTGTCCTCCGTCCATAGCGCCAACTGTGCTAATGAGGACGGACTGTGATCCTATTGCAGAAACCGTTTTAAAGAGGACAAGCCATCGTAGAAGCAATTTAAAGAGGGCAGCCTTTGCTGCCGTAGTGGTACACGTTTGAAAAAGGAAAAAGCTGTGTGTTTGTACTGCGGTAACTCAATAAGGACAGAGAGGGATCCAGCACGCTGGCTCTGATACTGGAACTGGAGTTCACATTTCAGGCAAAGGCACAGGCGGCATTTAGAGTCTCCTTATCTGACATCCGTGTGCAGGTGCTTTTGTTCGAGCAGCCAGGACGAGTGGTGCGCGCTAAAACGGGCCTGCTTTCTGTGCCCTGAGAAAGGACGGGGGAAAAGTTTGACAAACTGGGGAGCTGAAGCAGGTCTTACATCTTCATGAGCGGAGGGCGGTAGCGGCAGGACACAGCCGGCTGTCTCTCTCAGCTCAGCGGAGCGCTGATGGGCACAAATGGGCCGAGGGTGGGGGGGGTGGGGGGAGAGGTGCACTCGCACGCTCTGAGCTGAAACAGGGCTCACCCATTACGGCCGTGTCAGCACTGCTACAGCACGCCCTGCACCGAGAGGAACCCATAAAACCACACAAATACACACACCCTCAGACACAAACACATACATGCATACACAGAGACACACACTCAAACACACACACCCACAGTCAAACACAAACATATATATACACACACCCTCAGACACAAACACATACATGCATACACAGGGACACACTCAAACACACACACACACACACAGTCAAACACAGACATATATATACACACACCCTCAGACACAAACACATACATGCATACACAGAGACACACACTCAAACACACACACCCACAGTCAAACACAAACATATATATACACACCCTTAGACACAAACACATACATGCATACACAGAGACACACACTCAAACACACACACCCACAGTCAAACACAAACATATATATACACACACCCTCAGACACAAACACATACATGCATACACAGAGACACACTCAAACACACACACACCCACAGTCAAACACAAACATATATATACACACCCTTAGACACAAACACATACATGCATACACAGGGACACACTCAAACACACACATACACACACACACAGTCAAACACAGACATATATATACACACACCCTCAGACACAAACACATACATGCATACACAGAGACACACACTCAAACACACACACCCACAGTCAAACACAAACATATATATACACACACCCTCAGACACAAACACATACATGCATACACAGAGACACACTCAAACACACACACCCACAGTCAAACACAAACATATATATACACACACCCTCAGACACAAACACATACATGCATACACAGAGACACACTCAAACACACACACACACACACACAGTCAAACACAGACATATATATACACACACCCTCAGACACAAACACATACATGCATACAGAGAGACACTCAAACACATACAAATATACATGCAAACAGAATACACATACAGACATACACATCCATAGGAACAAATGCAAACGCACACAAATATGCGAGATAGAGAGCGACAGTATATAGGCAGGGCTAATGTCTACATCTGAAGCACAGTTCACACCCATCTTATCAGTAGAAACAGAGCCGTAAATTACATAAACTGAAAACATTTACAGTCGCAACCATCAAGTTCCTCTTTTTACCTACATCTGGCCCCAGAGAGCTCAATGCTATTATTCCAATGCAAATCATAATTACTTCAATAGCACGACTTATTTCAGGTATTTTTTTATTTATTTCTTTTCCATTTATTTTTACCCCACTTCACTTATCTTTATTTTTTGTTAATGCAATGTATGGAGATCAAGAATTTTAATTGCATTAAAATTGCCACACAGAACTAAGATATTGTTATTGTTATTTAGTTATTGTTGTTATGTGGCCTATATTTCCCCTCCTCGCTGAACCGAGTTTCAGTACAACACCAGAGGCTGAAAACTGATGTTGTGCTAACACAGACAGAACTGAGAGCTGGTCAGGGAACTACATCCCCCAGAGTCCTCCACTCTTCCGCCCTCAATCAAACCCCATCAAGGAGAGGCAGCAAAGACAGATGTATGAGTCCATGTTCTCGCCAAACTGCACTGAGCACAGAGAAGGACCGTCAGCAAACAGGCCACCGACACACTTGAAATGGAACCATTAATTATTAATCTGACTGCTGCTCTCGATGTGGATTTTGGAGAGCAGAGAGAGAGACGTGTACATGCTGAACCCACAGAGGAGACAAACATCAATATAATAAGGCTTGTGCTCTTGCGGTCCCTCCCTGACAAGGTTTCAATAAAGAATCTTCTGGAAGCTCAAGCTTTGGTTTTCTGCTGTTTCAACGCCTCTTCGCTTGGGAGACATGAAAGCAAAATCATACCACTCGACAGTGGAGGAAAACAGAAACTTCTCGTCACATTAACAGGGGAAGACAGTGAAGAAGAGACCCCTCTCACTATGATAATAAACTCTTTAATTGTTTGCACTTACCAGTTGTAGGATATCTTCATCTTTCGGCATCACACACAGCTCTAGAACGGCATCACTGAAAACCCGCAAAACAAACACAAACACAAAAATCAGCTCTGACACTGGACGTGAGGACCATTTTCTGCAAATTGTTCATTGAGTTCATTGAGATGGGAGATTTTTACCTTACCTGTTCTGTATTAAGGCTATGACCTGGGAATAGGTTTTCCCAATGATACTCTCTCCATTGACTTTCACAATTCGGTCACCTGTGGGGGGGGGGGGGGGAACAGTTCATGAGGTGCCCGTTGAAAAAGGAAAAAAAAACATCTTTGCACACCAGACCTGGTTCAAATATGACTACCTTTCCAGGTGAATTTAAAAAGAAAAAAAAATTCTGCAGAAAACTGAAGATTTTTTCAATGATACATGTTACCAACAAAACTGTACAACCTCAACATGAATTATGAAATCAGTTCTGGGCTTTGGTGAAGCGCTCTCTTAACAGTGTCACACAGGACTTTCATAAGTAACGGTGTGTAGAGTGTTTTGAAGCATTATCTGAGCCAGGCTGAATTCCTCTGGGCCATGAGCTAGAGCAGTGGTGTGGGGTGACTGGGCGAGGACTCCAAAGCCTGCTGAACACATCCATGAGTCTGAGTATTGGCCCCTGCTTTCACAGAGACAAAGGGCTTCTTCTGCCCCCCTATCTCTATCTCCCTCTCCCTCTCTCTCTCTAATCTGGCTGCTGGGGATCTGTGCAGATACCTCCACCCGTCCCGAGCCTCCCCAGCCCAGCCCAAACAGTGTTTACAGTAAGCAGGCCCCTCAGATCCTGGCGGGACGGTCTCTTTGCCGGGGGCTTGATGGGATCTGGGCCCTCAGGGGACCGCAGGGGGAAAGGCACTGTGCGTCAGAGCCCGGGGGCGTGGGGGACGGGGGGGGAAGGTGGGATTTAATTGTGGGATAATTGTGGGAAAAAGCCACTGGTGAACCCAGGCATGTGGTCCCAGGAGCTGCGGACAGTGTTCAGGCTGTCAGCACAAGAAGGTCCCCTTAGCACTGGTACAGGACCTGCAAATGTTATCGTAATCTTAACCCAAACCAAAAGGAACCAATCTGACCTCTGGTCAGTACTAATAGGCGACTTTCACCTACATGTGGTCAGGCAGACATAGATCTGCTGTCATGCCATTTTTTTTTCTTTCCCTGTGCACTAGGTTTAAAGATCACCAAACACCCACATGACCACCACTGTGAGTTAAGCAGAACTAGAAGACATACCATACTCAGTTTCCATGATGACAAACACTCTGACTGACATGGGATACTCATGGCATAGCTGTGCAACTGCCATCCTTATCAGTAAAGAGTGTACTGAGGAGAGCTCCAGGCACAAGCATCCAATAAACAGTTAACATTGACAACCAGCTAATATCTTATTTTGAGCCCCCAACTGTTCATGGAATGCGGCGCTGGTGATGTCACACAGGAAATGGAATGCTATCCTTTTCCAGTCATCCATATTCCTGCACACTGGTGGAGTTTCAGGGAGTCAAGCTTCTAAAACATGGAACTCCTCAGCAGAGACATACAGGATAACCCTCTCCATTCAATTGGTGTCTGGTGTCAGCTGTTGACATAACACCTTAACAAAGGGGCGGCACCTATACGAACCAAAGCAGATCATTGGCGTAGGGCTCGTCAGTGTCATAATGTCCTGCTGGAAGCCATGCCTACCAAACCAAGTCACTGGGCCATATGGCTCGCTGATGTCATAATAAGGATGATGTGATGTGGCATTGTGATGTCACCTGTGCAGAGTCCAGCGCCGTGGGCGGGGCCTCCCTCCTTGACCTGCTTCACAAAGATCGTGTCCATTGGCTCCAGCCTGTTCCGTGGTCTCCCTGGTAACAACAGAGCAGAACTGGGTGAGTCAGAAGCCTGAAATCGGCATGGAAACCTGCTACCTACATAACAACAGCACCTACAGCTTGGAAGGTGCGCATGCGCACAGGCTCACGTTTGTGTGTGTGTGATTTCTACACGATTTACCAACCATTCAATGGTAATTTTCATAACATCACAGCAAAATAAGGCATGACAAACATGTGGTAAAGCAAGCTATAAACAGCTTGTGAATATCCATTTATCACATGGAGTGCAAAGAAGTGAAAAGATTCAATTATACCGTATAGACACACACTCTGGAGATGTCCCAGTTTTAGCATCCTCAAAATAAATGGCGCCCTTTGAGACTGCAGAATCAGCCAGCATCCCAGTGTACCATGGAGGGGTCTCACACACACACACACACACACACAGAAACACACACACACACACGTATGTACAGACAGACGGACACGCAAACACAGATACGTACATACATGGTCACACGGCCAACAGCAAACCAAACGGCAGGACTCCACAGCATGCCACCTTTCCCCACTGCGATCTCATCAATGCAACAGGCGCTGACCTGCTAATGTACATATCCCCCCTCCCACAGGAAGTGTCCTGGTAACCCTACCGAGCCTAGCGTAGCGTAGAGAGAGCCTAGCATATCGTAGAGAGAGCCTAGCATAGAGAAAACCACACAGCGTTTGTGACAAAACTCCCACGGGTTTGACATAAAAGACTAAAACGACGTCCCGTTCCATTATTGACAGTGGCGTCTGCCACACCACCGTCATGTGACTCCTGCTCCCTCTCTCTCCCTGCTATGTGATCGATCGGCTTGGTTTGATTTCTACCCCTAGCAGGGCCGAGCTCCATCGAACCAACCCACAGACCCAGCCGAACGCTTTGCTGCACGACTGCGGCTTATTCCTGGTGCAAAATGCATTAAATGGAAACATCATTAGTGAAACTGAGATGACTGGCTGGGCCTGTACCACACTTATCTTCTACAGACCACACAACTGAGGGCCACAACTGTTCACTTTCACTGCCGAACATTCTGTGGAAGATTGCAAACTCTCGATGTGCAAATGTTTGATGTACCCCAGCCCGCTCTCTCTGATTTTGGCTGCTTAGGGTCTGACAATAATCAGCATTTCTTGATTTGTCGGGAGAGATGGGGAACGATCACACACCCCTGCTGAACCTCACAGAGATTCCCCAGGCTTCCCACATTCATATAAGGAGATGTCAGGTAACACTGGGTGAGATGTATCCACATTCACTGCCATGATAAGATGTCAGGTAACACTAGGTGAGGTGTATCCACATTCACTAATGTATCAGAGCCTGATACTAATGACAGGGCCTACCTTTAAGCGGTTGCTTAGCAACGTCATTAAGATCGTTTGCTTCTTTAAAAATAATTTAAAAAAATAAAAGCACTGCTAATACGCTTTGCAAATAGAAGCCTCGCCAATGATGTACCCATGCATGTGTGTGAACACTGAATGATGACACCAGAACTAAATGGGAGAGTGAGGCACATTGAGAGTGGACCCCTGTTCAAGCAAGGTTAAATAAAACGTACATTAAATAAAAATAGATGAGCTTCAGCTTAGGGCTGAGAAGGGCATGTAATATTTTTGTTCTAGCGCCAAACGCTCTGAGGAGCTGAACATCACCCCACACGTGGTGCACAGCAGTCACCCCTACCGGAGCGGGAGATGAAACGTTCCCGTTATCTGAAGGAGACCGGAGCACACCTGGAGCTCAGAGGAGCCCACACAGCTCTCTGTGAGGAGCTACGTCTCAGCCAGGTATGAGTCACCCATGTGGTGGGCAGCAACGGAGCGGCGTGTGTGTGTGTGTGTGTGTGTGTGAGAGAGAGAGAGAGAGAGAATGTGTGTGTGTGTGTGTGTGTGTGAGAGAGAGAGAGAGAGAGAGAGATAGCGAGTGTGTGTGTGTGTGTGGGTGCGTGAGAGACAGCGAGAGAGAGAGAAAGAGAGAGTGTGTGTGTGTGTGTGTGTGAGATAGAGAGAGACTTCTGACTTCTGATCAGAATTCCAGAAAACAAACTTCGCTGACTAGAGTGATGATAAGCATCATTGGAAAAATTGGTGTTTAAAAAACAAGGAGAATTTCTCACGGACGAGATAATCCAGGACAGAGCACATGAAGACTGCTCCAGAGATCAAGGTTCATTTTTTCAAAGTATACAGTATGTGTGTGTGTGTGTGTTTATACTGTGTGTGTGTGTGTGTTTCTGATGATGAATATTTGATGCGAGGTGTCTCTGGGATGAGGAATCAGAGGTATTAGGTAGCAGGTTTCGGTCTGTGGCAGCAGCAGCGGCGCTGTGAGAGACTCAGTGAGAGTGCGCAGCAGGGAGCTCAGAACACCGATATCCAGCCTCAGCAGAACGCGCACACGCACACACACACACACACACAAGCATGCATGCATACGTATACATATGCATGCACACACATACACACATATATATATATATATATATATATATATATATACATATATATGAAAGCGGGCATGCGCGGGCACACACACATAAGCATTTGCGCGCATTCACTCTTGGAGTCTGTTCCCCGGCCCTCAGCCACTGGTTCAGTGGGACTACCGCCATAGACCCAGGCCAAGACACCCCTACATATCACCCCAATTGATTCAGTGATTCAGGCTTCCCTGGACATCAAGAGCCACCACCCTCCACCTTTTAAAACCACACAGGGAACAGCTGCCAGACAGACAACCTGCACGGCTGAGCTACAGATCCACTGCACTGCACACAGCTAGCAGCTCAGAGGCATCCATACTGATGATTAAGTGAATATGGAGCGTGGGAGTTCCCCTGCTCTCTAAACAGAGAGTTATGCACTTTCATGTCTCCACATTAAAGCTCATCGCCTTCTGCTGCATGTAAATTTATTAATATTGCTACAGACCTGCATGTGTTAACTTTGCTGCTACTGCATATGCATGTATACATATTGCATGTAATGTTGCCCCGGCTGAGATTTCAATCGTTGTCCACATTGCTATGCAAATGCTAATCATGCCGGTGCAGCAGACACCTTTATATGCCCTCTGCCGTGCATATATTTCCACCGCCCTTGCAGCACATTAAACAGAAAGACGATAGCGCGTAGGCGGCGATGTAGGCTAATGGTTTTGAGAGGCGATGCCACGTGATGCCAGGGCGCGCCGAGAGGGCAAATCCCGATGTGGTTAACAGCAAGGTCAGCGAATCACGAGAAGCTTTACAGCAACATCAGCGAATCATGAGAAGGTTTACAGCAACATCAGAGAATCACAAAAATGTTTACAGCAAGGTCAGGCGGGTCTTTCCCAGGGCAAAGATCCCCTACCCCCTTTGCCCCGGCACCCCCACCCCCACCATCTACTACTTCCACGAGGCCTGAATTCAAATGACCAGGAAACAAAACTCCCTATTTACAGCCACCTGACACAACCTTAAATCACGCTATGCCGCGCATCACCGTGAAAGGGAAAAGCCGGGGACGGGTTTGCAAAGACCGAGGGAGCGTAAATTCAAAATGACTCGGCGGGTCCCGTTTGTTTCTCTGTGTGTCACAGCTTCCCAGCTCCTAACAAAGAATTTAAAAAAAAGAGAGAGAGAGAGACGGGGTGGAGAGAAAGAGAGGAACTAATAATTAACTGTACAGTACTGCAGTCTGAAAATGCAAGTTTGCTCTCCAGCACAAAAGGGTCTGGCTGAAGGAAATGAGGGGATCCCGACAGCGAGAGAGCCTGTTTGGACATTCCCCTCCGGTGTCTCCTGGCAGCCGAACGGCAGACAGATGAACTCAAACGACCCCCTCTGGAGAGGTGCTGAAGGAGACCAAGAGGGCCCAGATACCCCCAAAATGTGCAGCTGCTCCTATAGGCCATCGCTGAGTAATTGTGAGGTCTTTACACAGCAGTGAAAGAGGGTTTCGGAGGGGGGAAACCCTGCCTACTGGTTCCTACTTAATGATGGGTTGGGTCACATACCCAGCTGTATAAATGGACAGTGGGTTAAATTGTACAGACTGTGTAAGTCACTCTATAGAGTCCGCTAAATGCCTAAATATAATGCTTAGAGGTGTGGGTGTAAAAAATTCACAACCCCCTACAGAGGTGGCGAAGAGTGATAAACAAAATAAACGAAACGTGAAACACTCAACGCTTACGATGGAGAGTAAACCGCGGTTGCTTTCGTGTTTCTGAGGGTTGCGTAAGAGAGTGTCACACAGGTTAGCGTGGATATTTCGGGCTGCCAGGCCTAATGAAAGCGGCCTCCGATTCCCAGTGCGGTTTGCAGCAAGAGTTCAATGTAGCCCTTGAGCTCATCCTTGAGAGCGCGTGGGAGTGTAACTCGTGGGGCGGGGAAGGGGGGTCCAGCGCCGCCCGCCGTGTTAACTACTTCCAGGTGACCGGGTAGCTTTGGCTGCATCTGAAACCGCATACTAATCAGTGCCTACTAAACTCGAACGAAAGCGTACTGACTTACGTCAACACAGTGCCTACTACCCAGTACAATACGAGAGTTTTCGGACATGCCACCATAGATATAACAGTTGCCATTTTCTTCAGTCTGATAGCCATAAGTTCACAACTGACGTACATCCATCATCAAACCTCACAGAACTCCGCCGTCTCCTTGTATCTATCCACCCAACGACCTTGTGGGATACTGCAGTGTGTGCAGTCTTTGCCATCTGGGTAACGCTCGCAAACTGCTTGAGGCGGTTTGAGATTTTGAACACCCTACATACTACACATACAGATTTTTGCCTACTATATAGGTCGTCATATGCGATTTCGGACGCGGCCTTTGTCTACAAACTTGGGGCATGGCATGCTAACGGTGTTCGTGGCATGCGCTCACATGGCATACGTAAGCACAAACAGGTGTGCCGTTATGCAACGCCGCTACGCTGGCGCTAAAGACGCTACGGCGACCTGAACCTCGCCAGCGCAAGTTAAGCTCGGTCTCTGCGCGCCAGTCCCGCTCTCCTACTCGTGGAGAACAATGAGATCATGTGACTTTGTGTGTGGGAGATACAGACATGGGTCAAATCTATGCTGGCAATGCTTTAACTCTTTACAGACTGGTTACTCCTGAAGGCCCCCAATCATTTTACTGGCTGAGATAAACGATCAATATCAATGTTTCTGGCACCTGAAGAGGTTAAAGTATTTCAAGGAAAGTGCATGTGAGAGCATGAGACAGAAGTGCGTGTGTGCTTGCGTGTGTGTTACAGTATGAGTTGAAATGTACTGGAGCATGAGTCAGTGTGTGTGTTTGTGCGTTACAATTGGAGTTCAAGCGTGTGTATGAATGAGTGTGCTGGAGAACATGTATTGTAGATCAGGGAGTAGAATGTGTGTATGAGCATGTGTTTGTGTGCACATGTTAGACCATGAGGCAGAAAATGTGTGGGTAAGAGCATGAGTTAGGATATGTGTGTGTGTGTGTGTGTGTGTGTGTGTGTGTGTGTGTGTGTGTGTGTGTGTGTGTAAATGACTGCTGAACATCGTGTGCAGCAGCTCTGCTGAGTAATTCTGTGTTTCCACAAACCTCTGATCAAACATCCTTTGTGCCCTCTCTTTTTAATCTCATCTGGAACCAGCAGAGAAATTCCTCCTTTTCATTCATTTGATATTCTAAATCCCACCAACAGTTGGAAGCAAAACCACACACTCTCTCTCTCCCTCTCACGCACACTCTCAACCTTAAATACTGGAGCTTTAGTTTCTTAGCAAAAAATGTCAGGCTTTCTCTCGTTATGCTATACTCTGCAAAGCTAGCCCTTACATCCTTTTTTATTAGATTTAGACATTGTTATCCAGAGAACCTTCCTCAGGTTACATTTTGACCCACTGTCTAATCATCCAGCTGGATACTTTCTAATGCGATTCAGGTGAAGTACCTGCTCAATGATATAGCAGCTGTGGACTACCTGGGAATCAAACCTATACCCCTTTGGATTGCAAGTCCAGCCCCCGAACCATTACGCTACACTGGCCACAAATGTGTCTCATTACATCCTAAGATCTTAATTGGACAAATGTAACTCAATTAATAAACCGAGGAAAATAAATATGTCAATAAAACCTACAGGCCTGTGGCCCATTGGGACCAGCATTAGGAAAATCCCAACTCATCAGTGTACCAGTTTGGATAATTAATTTACAATAGGCCTGGGGTTTCCTCCAGTGAATTTAAACATGCATGATATCAACTTACTGCTGTGAATGCACTCAGAAATGTCATTCACGTGTAGTAGCTTCACTAACCGGAGTTGAATATGATTTACGTTTGGTAAGACTCTGCACACTTCCTTATCCAGAATGTACCCGTTACAGCCACGAAAACTCAGAGAAAACGAAAAAAAAAAAAACTAATGGAACTTACAGAATTTTACAAGCATGTTTCTCTATCCGGTCATATTAATGGCTCTCTGGTAGGGTAGCGTTAGTGATGGTTGAAATTTGCTTTAAAACCACAATCAGGTGTATCTAAACTCAGCTGTCAATCACTGACTTGTTTGAAGCAGCCAAAAGTGGTTCTCTGTCCAGAGCCAATGTAATTGGTCAAAATCACTGCATCACTGATACTGCATGATAGCTCCTCCCATATTTGGTTGAGTGACACCTCACCTCACTGTCCCATCACTATGTAGAGTTAAGCAAAGCTGATCTCAAACCGGAACAGAATGGATAAACCACTCTTCTGACGCCGCCACAGAAATGAGTCAGCGATTCGGACGTCAGCACTGCGCCGGAAACAAACCTTTAATGTCTTAACAGCTATCAGTCTCCTGCGAGGATCCAAACCCTAGCAATCCTAAACCCGCAGAAGTGTGAAGGAGCCATCTGCAGAAGAGCTAGGGAGGAAACTACATCACGGCTATCAGTATCAGACAAAACAACACTTGGATGTGTGAAATATGTGTGAAACATGTGTGAGCCATGTTCCTCACAGGTCCAGCAGGCAGCTGCACATGCACAGGCCTCTACCTGAGACTACCTCAGGGAAGGGAGAGCAGTCACATAATTAAGATGATACACACATTACTTCCTAATTGCCCAAACATTTGCTGCAAACCCACCATAATATGGTGTCACTGGGCTATAGAACAAGTAAGCTTGTCTATCAAGAGGGATTTACAAAGCCTGTTTTGATATAAACCATTTAGACAATAGCATGGAGATTCTGCAAATAAAAGGGACATGGATTTTCAAAGGCCACAGAGGGAAGCTTCTCTGTTTTGGCTGCAGTTCCCCATAAAGGTCACTAGGGGCCACTGTACGAACAGACTATGCGTGACTTGCTTGGAAGCAACTACCATCCACTACGAGTATGAGAAAAAGTTAAAGGCATGGGCAGTAGGCGAGCAGACACCTGTCATTGTCTTCCTACAGAGAACCAAACACCTCCAGCCTTCATCCATCCAGCTGGAGAGGAGAGCCAGCGGATGTCGACTCAGTTTAAGGATTAAAGCTTCTCTGAGCAGCACCGGTTCTCTGCTCTTGCAGTTGCTGTCAGTGTGAAGCCGTGTAACTGCCTTCCAAACATCAGAATGCAAACATGCCGGTTTCATCATCACTCTCGTGTGGTGTAGGAAAACCCTGCTCTTACAGGGCCAAATCAGGTTTCGGGATGTCACGCTAATTAATTATCTAATTACAGCACTGTGAGTGTTACTGGGGCGACACACTGTGTGATGGAAGGTCCGTTCAGCCATCTCTCAGAGGTGTTCTTGGCTTGTTAACCAATCATGTGTTAGCTCTACAGAAAAATCATTACCTCATTTAGTGGGGCTTTGATTGGACAGACTGAACAGGACCAATCACGCTTGTTAACAGGAACTAACATGACAACTTCCTGTTCTACAGGCCCTGAAGAGGAAATGGGGCTGTAAGGTTAAGTTCCGACAACTCCTGCCATGAAGAGCTATGGCAACTGCTAGTTTTAGTTGTGGTGGATCCCAATTGGTTGATTAATCTATGTCAATTATAGACTATGCTCCTTGTTTCCAAAGCATGAGGTGCAGAATAGGGCGCGAATGTTGACAACACTTTGTACAACCATGGCACCTGGGATTGGCAGGATATTGGCACATGGATCCCACACCAAAAAATGTTCAGCATGCCCTGCTGTGTGAACCTGGCGTAGAAATGTTCTGAGGGTGGGGAGGCAATACGACTATTTTTTCACAGAATATTTAGAAAAAGAAACACATGCACGTCTTTCAAGACTTTGTCCACATCTTTACTTATTTCATTAGTCCAGTTTCCCTTCAAGAAGTATTTGTTTTGGCTTAGCACATCCTTGACGCACGTGTGATCACATATTCTACATGCATTTCGGTATTTAAAACAACAATATTTAAAACACTAACAGGTTCCTTGTCATCAATCACCATCGACTGCTGTTACAGTGTCAACAAAAGTTCACACGGGACACATTTGGCGAGTAAAATAGCAAACATGTCACAATCCAAAAACACTAAAAATTCCAAACGCTTTACATGGTCTCGCTTACAACTATATCTTGGGATAATTACGCAATAAAAACTTGAGGGACGCCCCTCTCTGGAGTCTGAGCGCAGCTGCCTGTTTGCACAGCGCTCCATGCCTAGAGAAACCCACAGAAACACCCGTTTTAAAGAGTGCCTGGACGTGAGCGAAAGCAGCAGTGTAATTAAAGCTAGCTTACCTTGGGGCCTGTCCACAGCGCAGGCCAACACAGCCTTAAATCAGCCCACCAGATCAAGGTATTTTGGGAGGTAATTCGGTGTGAAAACAGCCTCCTCCTCGACACTCTTTTCCAAGCCTGGCCCTCATTTAATAATCCTTTGTCTTGGCAAAACCTTCCGCGAAGCACAGCTGAGCTGTTGGTGTGGGCTGGGCTGTTTTGCGAGTTTTTTTTATGATTTTTATTATTTTTTTTATTGAATGATGTTATTCTGTGGTGCTGGAAAGAGGCCCATTGGCTCTGGGGTTTGGGCGTTATGCAACAGGCAGAAAGCGCACTGCCCACTGGCTGGCCAGAAGGGGGCACCAGCACAGTGAGCTGCAGGGGCTCCGGGCGCCCTGATGGACCTAAACAGGGACCTTCCTCGTTCCTTCAGATGAGGTCATACCAGAAACATGTTTTACATTAACTGTGCCCTTCCTGACGTGTCACAATGCAAAAAGAGAATTCCATAAAATAAAAAAATAAAAAAGTCACTACAGCCTGAAACACGTGCAGCCAGGGTCCTATGTGGAATCCAAAAAACAGACGAAGCCGTTTCTAGCAAGAGCCCTGGCTAAGTTGTGTTCTAGAACTGCTCAGACATCCATTTGTCAGTTACACATAATTCTTGGCAACCGGCTCGTCTTCCAGAACTGTCAAGTTTGTGCGCTGTTGCCTAGATACCCCTCTCTCTCCGGGACAGGACAGAACTGGCTGTCAATCCAAAATAAAACAAAAACGGACCATCTTGATCTATGCACAAGTATTATGTGATGGCTTTTTTTTTTTTTAAACAGACGGTTTGACTGTACAGCCACACTGCTACATTTCACCGCTGAAGCACGATAATCAAGATTCGAAATGTAACTTGCCTGACGGGGCCTGCATGCACAGACAGAGCACAGACTACGGCTGTGACAGCGACCTGAGCGAAACACGGAGCCGCTTCGCCTCACTACAGCTTGGCCCTGCGGCGCTTTTCCTCAAGAGAGACAGGACGCTCATGACCTGACATCATCCTGTCCCCAGGGCCCCACTGGGGGCTTTCTCAAACGCATGCACACACGCACGTACGCACGCACACCTGCTGAACTGTACACTGCCTGAGGGCTGCCTGATATCCCCCAAAATGGAACCCTCAGAGGAGCAGAAACGAGAGGCAGGCCTTGGCCTGGACAAGAACCAAAACACGCCGCAGGTTGACTTTATCACTGATCACAGTTTCGTGTTTTCCATTTTGTCTTTAAAGTGAAGGCCTACCTGTGTGCCCACCTGGGCCACTAACTTCACCAGTACAATACCTGGCTTACCTTTTCTGCTGTACTATAAATTAATTGCAAACAAAACCTAAATATTTAGCTTTAGGTTATAAAGACCCAAAATAAAGCAGAAATGGTTTCCTCATAGTGCAGTCACTCCTTAATGTGATTCTCCATTACACAATCCAAGACATAGACCAGCATGGCTGAAACAGTTTGTGAAATTTACAGTGCCCGTACAGTTTTTTTTTTTATTATTCATAAAAGCATCATGTGATTCCACTCAGTAAAGTCATTAATCATAATGGCAATATAAAGATAAATATAAAATCCTACTGACTTTTTATTATATGGTCTGATCTATTGAAAATAAAACTTATTACTGATTTATATGTTTATACTTAGATAATCACTATATTCATAAAATCACAATATTACCATGATAATATCTTCTACTCAGGTCTGTAGTGAGTAATACTTTTTGGTAGCCTTCAGTTTTGCAGCCCATGGAATGTTCACACAAGGCCAACAGACACCTTTAAAGTGTAGGACATAACACAATCACACTGTGATGACACACACTGTGATGTCACAATGAGATGAAAGCACACCCGGGCAGAGCTCTCATCTGCTGCCCAGACTGAGGAAATTCCAATGGTAATGACCCAGCGGTCAGCGCGCTAGCCCAGTGCAACACAATCCCAGCAGCTGCCTCACACCCGTCTGCAAATCCACAAACCAACAGCGAGACGGTCTTTCACACACACATGCACCATGTCACACCGCACTGCGGGTTTTCCAAGGTAGCATGCAAATGCCACATTTCACACGGCTTAGGTGGAGATGTTCCAGCGTGAGTATGTCTGGGTCAAGTTTCACTTGCTGTTTGAGTGCTGATGATGGCTCACTCAGAGTTAAGCCTGCAGGCACTGCCTGGCAGTTATGACAGTTTTAATTTAAGTTATTAATCAAATGCTGGATATTTACTGTGTACAATGGCACTGCCCTACATGGTAATCAAACCTGCAACCTCTGAGTAACAAGCTCAGCTCCCTAACCATAACACTACACTGCTACCCCACTGCTCCGTACTGGGCAGAGCCACAGTGACATGTCAATCAAGATTTTGCTCTCCACAGAAAAAACTTTATAAAACTCAGATAAAAACTCAGGTACAGCTAACAAAACAGCACTACAAGTATAAACATGTGAGGGCTCAATGAAAAGGGGTTACGATCAGCTCTGATTAAAAACAGTTAATGAAATTAACGACAAAAATAAGTTTCGCTGCCATGGCAAACAAACCCTGCCCTGACAGGGACGCTGGCGCAGAGGCAGTACCTGGACCCGGACCAAGGCACACGCAGCAGAGCGGTGACAGAGGGAGCCCGAGACGGACAGCGTGCCTTTGAAAGCCGATAGCCTGTCTGCCCATGTCAATGAGGGCAGTGCTGAAACACTGGGGCCGGTCACAAGTTCAAGAGTGGGGGGAGGGGGGGGGTTGGGGGGGGGGTGGTGGTGGGGGGGGTGGGGGGGGGGGGGGGGGGGGGGGGGGGGTGATTGTGGGATGCACGTCTGCTTGCCAGCACAGTGCACAGGATGACCTGTCAGCCTATTAAAACTTCCTCTTTCTGACTTGGTGGAGCTCCGCTCACCTTCGGCTCTGCCTCCCTGACTTTCAGAGCACGCTCTCCATTGATAAACTGGTTGTTCATGCAATGAGCAGCCCCTTGTGCCTTCCCTTAGTGCTGATGTGAATCCAGTCACCCTGCCTATTACTGCTGGAGGAACACAAAGCTAATATATGAGCAGTTCATGAAACTTGCAATTGCCCGGCCAGCCAGGAGAGGGCAGTAGAGAGTTATGGCTTTAACCAGCTTAATGGCCATTCTGCCCCTGGCGAGGGAGATCATGAGGACTGTCCAGCCTGAGCCATAACATTCCAAGGTTATAACTGCAGTGATGTTGCCATGGGAACTGAACCTACAACCTGAGTGTGTAAGCCAGTTACCTAACCATGGTACTTCACAGCATCCAATCACCCTACATTTGTGGGGGAAACAGGGATTCAAGACACTTGGAGTATTTGACCTGAGTGATCTGGGACCCTTGGACGGAATCTCGGAGTGATTTGGGTTACTTAACATTGGTTAGAGACAGGATTTACTGCATGCTCCTAATTCCACAGGGGATTTGGCTTGCTGTTGCCATTTAAGTTCCATACAAAGTCTTTCCAATATGAGTTATCCAGATTTTTTTTTCCATGGTGACCAGATAATGTATTAAGTTACAGGTACATGCTGTAGACCTCCGGTCTGGAGATAACAGGCTGACACAGGAGATGTGACTGTCACTCATCTCTGCAGCTTAATCAGGAAGCTCTGATTTCCGATCCTACGCATCTTTCTGGGGGTATTAGCGTTTGGCTTAAGTTCTGAAACGCCTCTCCTGCTGTCAGCTGCCTTAGACAAAAAGCCCCCAATGTGTGTTTTCTGCAATCAGTTACTATGCACAACTAAAGCTCCCACTTTATGAGTTGTCAGCAGGTAGTAACTGGCCATCAATTTATTTGCTATTAGCGAAGCACATATACCTGGAAGCTGGGCAGACGTCAAACAACATCAGAGTGAGACACACGCTATGCTCACAGTAAAGAAGAGCATGACGGGGAAGCAACACTAGCTGTGACGCTGGCATGGGACAGGGGTGTGAGCTTGGTGATTGACAGTTGTGTCTAATTTCACATGCATTTTGCACCGTGATGGGACAGAAGCAGGCCCACTGGAGGGGGGGGGGGTTGTGGTGATGGGAGATGTGGTGGAGGACGAAAGACGAAGACATCTGGTGTGGCAGAATTAAGAGCTCCAGCTGTGTGACTGTCACTGCATATTAACAGAGCGGCCATCTTTGCTCATGAACCAGGCCTGTCAGGGGGAGCTAGGCATGGCTACAGTCCAACAAGGAAGGCCACTCTGACTGTAACGGCCTTTTCTGATTCGATGGAGGAGCTGGAGGAGGCGGAGCTATTGAAATTATAAGCACCATAATGGGGGGGGGGGGGGGGGGGGGGGGGGGGGGGGGGGTGGTGTGGGCACATTGATGAGGGTCCAAAGAAAGAGTGTGGTTACACCCCACCCCTCCCAAAAAACCATACTGCTGGTCCTGAGTCAGCACCTACAAGAACAATAATGTCTGGTGGATCTGATAGATAAAGATTATTCTGCATATTTATGTATGATCTGCACAGCTGGGGAAAAAAAAAGCCAGTCTGAAGAACGGGTTCAATGTTCAATGGCAGAGAACCTGCATAATTGACCTGCGTTGCTGCTTTAGTAATATTACATATAAACCGGCTGGTCTGGGAACGCTGTTAGCCAGGTTTGGCTCTATAACTCATTATTAGTCAGGTGAACACACTTCTGCTATCCCTCACTGTAAGTCACTCTGCATAAGAGCATCCACCAAATGTCATGCAATGTAATGATAATGCAATTACCAAACCGTAGGACCTGGGAATCGAACCTGCAACCTCTTGAGTAGTAAGCCTACCTCCCCTGACACTTACACTGCACTGCTACGTTTCCCTGGCCCTTCACTGGAGTGGTACACACTTTACGGAGCCCAGCTGTCAGCAGTGGGAGAGCTGGTGCTGGGATGACAGCACAGACTGAAATGGAGCAGCCAGCTGGGGCAGAGAGACTGAGCGTGGCTGGGCCAGAACCACTGCCGCAACCCACAAGCGGTTTCCTGCTCAGAACCACAACAGAACCGTCCAAGAGTATGAGCCCTGCACAACACACACACACACACACACACACACACACACACACACACACACACAAAGTACCACGAACCACAGAACCCAGTGAATGCTGTCAGCACTGGAGTTTGCAACGGCTGGGTAAAACCCTTCCCAGCGTCTTCATCGTCTATGCCAGAAGATCGTACAACTCCAGTCCTGGAAAGCGGTGTTTGTGTACACTAGGTTTTTCTTCCAACCAATCATTAGTGACTTAATTATCTACACAGCTGTAAATACCAACTGTGATCCACTACGACATCAGGACCCTGTTAAAATGTTTTGACCGAGGATACACGTGCATTTAGCAGCTGTAGCTGATGATGTCATAAGAACATGTCAACAGAAATGTCAGATCGTACGAATGATTAGGCAAATTCGGGGAGGGGGTCCTAGAGGCCCACGTCGTTGTTAGGTTTTTGTGGTCTCCTTTCAACTTGGCAGGCAGTTTTGTCCCTGGGAACAAAGTGTGCGGAGTGTTTGGCGAATTAATGCTGAAACACCGAAACTAGCAAACACAGCAGCCCTCCAGCCCCGGGGTTTGCGACCCTGGGCTCACGAAATACTTAAGAGCAGAGGACTTCATGATGACCCAAAATGCACCTGTCACTTTGCACCAGTGACCTACATCGTGTACAAGACTCATTGCTTACCTCTTCTGCCGTTTTCTTCTTCCTGAAAAAGGGAGACAATAAAAAAAAAAAAACATTAGAGACTATGGCTTAGGGAAGGATGCACATCCAAGCACAACAAACAAGCATCTACAGGCCAGATAGCCCCACTATACTGCCTACTGCAACATGGGCTTGTATATCACATTCATATCTCTACTGTACAGTAAAAGTATTTGCAAATTAATAATTAGGATGGTTGACTTGACTCAGTTTTTTCAGATTTTTTGTTGTTCTTGGACGGTTTAATCCTCTCAGTGGTATCTCCAGCTCTGAGCCTGACCCATGCAGAGGGGTTTGGCATCATCAGCCATGAGCTCTCAGAGACTCTCCGCTCTCTGACTAATGAAGTTTATTGAAAACACCATTTGTTTTAAAAAAGAAATGTAAGTTTAGCATAATATCATTATGAAACAGCTTTTCTCATTTCCTGAAAAGCTGACTTTCTTCTGCACTGAAAGCAGATTTTGCACCAGTTTTTTTGGGACATATAACCCAACGAATACACTGCTACTAATATATTCCTACTAAGATTTTACTTTCCTGTATTGCCAGAGCTGAGTTGACACAAGTCGTACACAGTAAGTCATTGATGACAATAATGATAACATTATTATTATTATCATCACTATTATTATTCTTATTATTATTTTGTATTAACAATAAGAATAACACCCTTGTATTCCCTGATCCTGTCACATGATCAGCTGGTTCGCCAGCAGACGCACAAGGCCGTCCCTTCCACTACGGATTTTGAAAGGCCTTGCCACTGAGAGCTGTGAGTCCCATGCACAGCCCACGGGCTCTCCTCTCAGCTCATTCCATGAAGCAGTTAACACAGTTTAACACAGTTAACACAGCTAGCACCGTGTGATTTATGCAGCTGCAATTCCACTTATGTCAAAAGCAATTTCTGTGAATTTGTCCTGTGTGAAGACCCAGGTCTGCGCTACTCTAATGAAAAGATTGTTTATGTACATCTCAGAGAAGGGAAACAGGCAGAACATCACTACCATCTCGCAAAAAAAAAAAAATCTTTTTTTCAGGAAGACTATGGCTGGGACCCGGTCAGACACACAGTCTTTTTAAGAGACCATAAAATTCCATCCAAATGGACATGACATCACAATGGACATGACATAACAACAAGTTTGGAAAATTACGATTTTATTGCTGACAAGCAATGTCCTTATCAAAATATTTTCACTTTGTTTGACTGCCAGCCTATGTTTTTGTGACACAAAGTTAGAGAAGATGAAATTTTCATAAACGTTTTTCCCTAGGGCTGGTTTTGGAGAACTCAAGGCTGAAAGGGACAATTAGAATGGGAAGTCAGAATGTCAAAACAGAGCTTATGACTATCTCTCTTTGCCTCACTAAAATGATGGCAGACATGTCAGGTTTACACTTGTGTGTATGTGAGACTGTGTGCACGCGCGTGTGTGAGAGTGCGCGTGCGAGTGCACAAGTGTGATTGTGTATGAGTGTGATTCTGTGTGTGTGTGATTCTGTGAATGAGTGTGTGTTTGCATGTGAGTAAATGAGTGAGTGTATGTGTGAGCAGATGTGTGAGTGTGCGAGTGTGAGCCTGTGTGTGAGAGTGAGTGAGTGAGCGAGTAAGTGTGTGTGTGTGTGTGTGTTTGAGTGTGTAAATGAATCTCACCTTGAGGGAGGAGTGGACAGCGGACTCTGTGTGCACGTGTGAGTGAGTGAGTGAGTGAGTGAGTGAGTGAGTGAGTGAGTGAGTGAGTGAGTGAGCAACTCACCTTGAGGGAGGAGTGGATGGCGGACTCTGGCGGGTAAACGATGAAGTGGCGCAGCGTGAAGCCGAATCCTTGTGAGGTGCGGTGGAGTCGGAGCGTTTTGGGGCCGGGCCAGGAGAAAAACTCCTCCTCTTCCTCTTCCCTAGGAACCACGCCCACTCCCTCACCCCGCCCCCTCTGCCGCCCATCCTTCTGATTGGCCTGTAAAAAGTCAAGGGAGGGAGAGAGAAAGAAACACAAAAAAAACACAGCAGTGGTGAGTTCAGGACGTTCTCCACAGGGTCACAAAAACAGAAAAACGATGTGAATCCAGGTCACTGTGAGCTAAACAAGCATTCACTTATTCTGCAGAGAGACGACGAGAATAAAAAAAAAAAAGCCCTGCTACAAACAATATGGCTCTGACAGAGAAAGAAACACTATTTTCACACGTAATGGGCCTGGATAAAGCGTTTATGCAGGATAATGTTCCTTTTCACCGGCGCGGGAAGCGAAAGGCCGAAAGCGAGAGGGGACAGCGGGAACCCAGGAAGGCGCTGGAAGGAGACGGCGAAGGATGTTTACCGCTGGGGTGACGGCGCGAAGGTGCAGAGCAAACGAAGCAGACACTCACCGCGTGGTGCTCCGCCCCTTGCTGTGTGCGAGATCACAGACTCCGCCATGTGTGTGTGTCTGTGTGCTTTTTCCACAGCTCTGCGCCAGCCCCCAGATCTGATGTGGAGTTTCCCCTCACCTGCTGCCCCCCCCCCCCCCCCCCCACCCCTCCACCTCTTCCCTGAAAAAGCGCCCGTTTTATATGGACGGGCTGGGACGGCTTACATCACCGCTGGGTGACTCACGGAGACATAGCTTATCCCATTACTGAATCATTCTTTGAAGCAAACGCATAACACACGATTTGGGTTGAGCCGTCCTGGACACTGCAGGGGTGTGGGTGTGTGTGTTCATGTCTTCATGACATGCTGTCTGTCTGCCAGCTGCAGCTTAACATGGCCAGTGGAACACAAAGCCATGCAGAACTGGCAGACATGAGTGCATGCACATGCAACAGACAGACAGAGTCAAACACTAACACACACAGACAGACACACACGCAGTCAAACATGCACATACACAGAGCACAGTTACAAAGACTTCAATTTGCCAAAACAAAAATCCATCCAATATATTCAATAAGAATCAATTACAATTAGGAAAAAATTCAACTCAAATCCAATTCTTGCCCTATCCAATCCAATTCACTCCTCCAGCTCCTGGATGTGTGAATGCGCGCACACACACACACACACACACACTCACGCGCTCACACAGACAGACAAACAGACAGACAGACAGACACACACACACACACAGACAGACAGACAGACAGACAGACAGACAGACAGACACACACACACACATATCCTCACACAATGTTGGTGTGCCAACAAAACCCTTGCATCTTCCAAAAAAGAACTTCTAAAGTTTTAGGAAACTTTATGAGTCTCGGGACCATTAAGCATTCCATGGAACATAAATGGTGATGCAAACTTTCTATTCATGTATCAAACTCAAAAATAGCAAAATATGGAATAATGTTCCTCTGTTTTGCAACACTGGCTGTATGATTTTGTAATATACATATAAAATGTTCATATGATTTTCAGGCGCAGTTTCTCTCTTCCCCTCACAGATGTCCCGCTCTCTGGAGAGTGGGCTGGGCCTCGCACAAAGCCCGGCCTGATGATGTCACTCTGACCCGGGACCGAGACTGGAATCTCTCAGCAGCGCCGCGGCCCAAAGAGGGCCCGTCGCAGAGGGGGGAAATTCTGAGTCAAACTGCTGGAGGAGACCACGGCAACGGCCCGCGCCAGGGGCAGAAAAACGCTACAACACACACTGCGAGCCGACAGCCTGTCTTGCCATTACTGCCGTTTACATACGCTTACACACACGCACGCATACAAACACATACATGCATACAAATACATGGGATTGGAGTGTTCAAGTCCAGGTTGATGCAGTGCTGGATACTCTGTAGACTGTCTGCAAATGGTGTGCATAGCTGAATTGAATGGCCTGTTCTCTTCACTACACGTTATGTTCTTCTACATTCACAAATACACACATGAATTTACTAACCCTGCTTCTGAATGAATGCACAGCTTCCCAAAATTCTCATGATGGGATGTCAAACAGAAGTGCTAGCATGCTTAGTCTATGTTAGCTAGGCCTGTAAGTCAGAGGTTGCAGGTTCAATTCCCAGCAAGGGAATTGCCATTGTACCCTTGGGCATGGAGTCAGAAATGAGCCCCCGCCACAGTGGAAATACTACGCACAATGTGTACAAGTGTACATGCATACATGCAGATGCACACGTACTCTCTCTCACTCTCACACTTACACACAGCGGTTTGTCTGCTATGGAGGCTGTCACAAATACATCATGATAATCATACACCTACGCTGACTCCATCCTGGAGTGGCACGACTCTCTCTATTCCGCGAAGGACACAGAGCCCTGTCTGTGACTTCCTTAACACGGTCTGAGCACGACCACATCCTGCAGCACCACGCCACACCCCTGAGCCCCGCCCACTCATCACAACATAGGACAGGACCGTCCTTCTACCTTCCATCTCTCTATGGTCTTTGTCATGGTTGCCATGCCAACAAGCACCACCCCCAAGCCCCACCCCCAATGTCTACAGGTCAACTTAAACAGTGGAAAAAAACACACACACACACACACACACACACACACACACACAAATTTGACATTTTAAAAACTATAAACTTAATTTGAAACAGTAAATCTTGTTTTTTGTGGTTTTAATTTTCTCACATTTTCTTGCTTTTTACAAACAAGTATTTTTTGACATTACATTACTTCTTTTCAGATATTTTATCGATTGTTTATTCTTATCCCGTTTTGTAAAGAATAATTTCATTACATGAAGCATTTTTTTCACATATTTTTAAGTTTCATTTTTATGGTGTAACATTGTGGAAAATCCCTCAGCTTTTTTCACAGTGCCCTCAAAAAAGTGTTTTCCAAAAACAGGACTCACATAAATAAAAGGCACTGGAATGCAGATAAAGACATGATATAAAAATAAAAACTGAAAGTCGGGGAAGATTTACAGTGCTCATGAGAGCCATCTGGGAGTGTTTCTAGACTCCAGACACAAGCATGTAGGCAAGGGGAATTTCCAATGGAAAAATAAATACTTTTAAAAAAAATATAACAGAGTTAAAAATGTACTCCCAGGGAACCCTTGATGCCGAGAAAGTTCCATTCACAAAATTTTGAGCCCCACAGGAGTGGAGGTTGGAGGGAAGGTTGGGGGGGGAGGGGGGTTAAGGGGTGAGGGGGAGGGGGTCGGAATACTCCAAAAATAGCAGCACATTCCCGGCGTTACTTTCAGCACAGGGCGCTAACATCCCCGGTCCCTCTACACTGGTGTTTGTTCTGTATTTATAGCCTCCCACTTTGGGCGGAAATCCCCACCAAATCCACCCCCCCTCCTCCCCTTTTCCATGTCCACAGCTCTGGATGTTCCGCTACCCCTCCCCTCCCCCCCCCCCCCCCACACCCTTCCCTGTGGAAGTCCGACTCTTGTGTTATAGTAACGTTTACCTGCCAACCAAAACCGGCAGGCCCTCCGGTGCCACATTTAGAATGGTGCTGACTCACTCCCCCCCCACCCCCCTTCCTCTCCCCACCCCTGTGCTCTCTGCCCCTCCCCACCCCCCCCCCCCCACGACCCACGCCTTCCTCACAGGAAAGCCGCTAACGCTAACCACAAACCACGTGACCCCTGGAGAAAACCCAAATTACTCATTAGAGCAAAAGGAAACTGTGGTGACTCTGGCCTTACAATAAGAAGCGCTGCGCCACAGCTTCCTGCTGCAGGCCGGGGCAGTTTCTATATGAGTACACCATTACCCACACACCCGCCATCGGACCGTACATTTCACCGAAGGCTTCTACTCAATATTTGGAACGGTGTTGACAGTGCAGTTTTAGTGTTTCCATGTTTTTTTTTTGTGTTTCCATGCAGCGTCTCACACACACATACACAAACACTAACATTCTTTGTCTCTGAAACTTGCTTACTCTTTCAGTCTCTCACAAACATTTCAAACACAAGCTCTCTCTCTCTCTCTCTCACTCAGATACACACATACACACACAGGCAGGCAGCTCTTCGGTAAACCCCCTGGGCCACAGGAGGGGTACAGCCAGACCCCCTGCACTGCCTCTGGGAGCACAGCTTCATGCGGAGGGAGGGTGCCTACTCCAAAATGCTGGATATCTCACAGTCCCCAAAGCACGAGGAGGCCATATTCCAAACACAAACAAAGCGCAGCCGATCTGCCGCAAGGCATTCCACAAACAAAACCCAATGAACTCTGGCTGCGCTTGGCCAGTTCACACAAAACCTTTGAGCCTCCGGTGACTGGTGCGAAAGTGACAGCCGCGCCCATTTCACGCTGAAACGACGAGGGTGACGAGGGCGAAAGAACATTCTAGGTTCTGGATGTCACTGCTTGGCATTACCAAGCCAAAAGACTGCGCTACTGTAAGTACATCAAACACACAAAATGGCTGATGAAACTGTAATGGCCCTCCTCGCAAGAGCGCTACAGTATGAAGGGCAATACAATGCAACCAGAAGTTCATAAAATAAATGAAATATCTCTTTATATATGGCATTTATATTTGACAGAGAATGAGAAAATCCTTTCCCAAATCAAAGACATTCACCATTGCATTACAATACCGTTTTTTAGCTGACACTTTCATCCAAAGCGACTTACAGTTGATTAGGGTAACCAAGGGCCAATCCACCCTGGGAGCAATGTGGGGTTAAGGGCCTAACAGCAATGGTGTTCTTGCTGTGGCTAGACTGGGGATTGAATCACCAACCTCAAGGGTCACAGTCATGTAACTTAGCCGCTAGACTACAGGCTGACCCACCATTTTGGCTGCATACACATAAAAATGATGTAGTCAAACAAATTTAAAAGTCATATTATATCACAAGATCATTTGGCAGACACCCTTAACCAGCATGACTTACAGAGAGAGGACAGAAGAGCACCCACAGAAGCAGGGACCGGTACAACACCACTAATGACCCGTCCGGGCAGGCTGCGGTGTCTCCAGGTCGTTGTGGTTTCAGGTCCATCTGCAGCTAATTCAGGCCTACTTAAGGAGGTGCACTGATTGACTCTAATCAGTCAGTGCACTTAACAGCTGAAACACACCAAAAACCAGCAGACACAGAGACCCTCTGGGACTGGACCATGACATGTTCTCTAATGCAAAGGGGTTTGTGGATTTGTGGATTTCTAAGGGGGTACAGAAAGCCTCTCTTTCTCCCTATGAGCCTTGGACATACAGAGCCAGGCGGTGCGGGAATCGAAGCAGGACAGACCCCAAACCGCCCCCCCGGCCCGGGCGCGTGGGTGACTGGAGCAGCGCACACAGGACGGACAGGTGAGTGCTTGTGACCCGACATGAAATGGATCCTTCACACGGCAGTCTGAGGAGGAGAACCAAACATCTTATACCAGCCCATTGTTTGTGGAGCACGTTTTTGTGATGGAATTCTCCATGGAAGGAAGTTGGAACTTGAACGGTATTTACAAAAAAAAAAGCACATGCCGTTGCTAAGGGAACAAACAGACCCTTACCGCAACAGAAGCTTACTGTGGTTAGGACCTGGTTAATTTCATTGCCCTCGGCTCTAAGAGAGTGAGGCAGAAAGTGAGGGAGGGAGAGAGCTACCTTTTTCCCCATTGTAACCTTATTAATAGCCGATATGTTTTGTCTTGTTTCACTGTTAATTTCTGTGGCGATATTGTTGTATGAGAGGGAGGGAGAGAGAGATCTATCAACCACACCTAGGGTGTACCCACTACACACCTTTCACTGTCTTTGTGTGGCTGAATTCTTGTATTATCAGATCAAAGACAGCACTGAGTGACTGGGGCTTTGCTGGCTTACTGCTCCAGTTCCCACACAGTCACAGAAACACACACACATACACACAGTCACAGACACACACTCACACATACACACAGTCACAGACACACACAGACACACACTCTAAGACATAGGCTACATATGTGCATAAACACAAATATGTACGTGCCTGCATTCAAGCAGATACAAGTATGTACAGTACATGTTTGTTAGCAGCTCTTCCCACGATACACTAGGGTTCCCAGAATTCCAAGATTGCACACAGGCACTGTACTGTCACCATGTGCCCTGAGCTGGCACATGTTCTCTCTGTTACACACACACCCACACACACACACACACACACACGGGCCCTTGGCTGCAGGCCCACAGCCACCATGTCCTAAACTGCACTGACTGGTACAGTGAACTGAACCGTTCATTACCAGACATTCAAACTTCCTGCTTGGCCATCTGCTGTCTTCTGAGGGCAGCATGGTCAAAATTGAGCTGATCTCAGGTCAGTCACTCAGTGCTCTGGCTCAGTGATCCGCTGTGGTCCTAAATCTATGTGTTTTTTTCAAACTGATCTCAGGTCAGTCACTATGCGCTCAGGCACAGATGTCTGCTGTTGTCCGAGAGCTCCCCGTTAATCTAATACTGATCCCAGGACAGCCACAGTGTGTTCTGACTCAGCAGCAGAGTAATTTTTGGAAAATGAATCCACTGAAATGTGGACACGGGAGGCCGATAAGAAACACATTTTTAGTCTGAATAGTAAACCGAGATGGCAAGGGAGGCTTTACACTGCATTCACTATCATTTACACTCATTATTCAGATTCTGAATAATGCATTTCCAAGATATGCTACAGCTTACCTGATTCTGACTCTTCATTTTTCAGTTGCATTTGAATTTTATACTTGTTTTTACTATTGCTCTGTGTGGAGTTTTGTGACCTCCAGATAATTTAAATTCCATTAATCTTTAACTTAATCTTTCTGGCCATATAATAGAAGTGGCATGCTAAAACCAGGGCTGAGCAGGGCCTGTAACACACAATGGGTGGAGAGGATTATGGGAACTCAGCCAGGGAGATGCAGGCCGCAGGCTTTGGAGGTGCTGACAGCCCCATACTGCTCATGTTACATTTCTATATTACAGCTGCTCTGCCACTGCAGCTTGTGCCTGCGGGGCTTAAAAACACACACACGCGCACACACACGCGCACACACACACGCACACACACGCGCACGCACACGCGCACGCACACACACGCACACACGCGCACACACACACGCACACGCACACACAAACACACAAACGCCCACCCGCACGCACACACGACCACACACACGCACACACACGTACGCACACACACGCACACACACGCACACACACACACACGCACACACACACACGCACACACACACACGCACACACACACACACGCACACACTCTAAAACATATACACATACAGCACACACACACACTCTAAAACAAACACATTCAGCACACACACACACACACACACACACACACACACATATGCACCAGTATGCAAAGAGTTTCACCTGTCAAACACACAGCCATTGTCAAGTTTAACAGATCACACCACCAAGTGGGTGTGTTAAACTAGAAATCATTACGGCCAATCAAATTCACCCTCAGAAATCTGCTACCAATCACATTTGCAGGAAGCATTTAACAGAAATGTGAAGTTATCAAGACACTCTGTGGGAGATCTCTATCACCAGGGAACAGAACTTTCTGTAGTTACAGTCGCCATGGCAAGCACAGTATTTGGCAGCAGGTGCACACTGGTCAAATTCTCAGAAGTGTGTACTTGATGCACGCCTCCTTACCGGCACAGCTTACATCAGAATCGCCACGGCGACTGTTGCCATTTGGATGTCTGAATCCAGGCACAAATGCAAGTTATTCTCAAGTAACACAACTTCAAGTAAGAGCTTGCCCATAAATCACCCATAGGCTACTATCCAGGAAGTGCTGAGAGAAGAACACGATTTGAGAAACCCTCACTTCAACTACCAGAGAGCAGTAGTCGCTGCCTCTACCAGAGCAACATCTCATACCAAAAAAAGGCAAATGTCCATCAGGAAGGACTTTCCAGGGGTTAAGAATTTTCTGGAAAAAGCATTCAGGCCATTTTAAGATGTATGGCACGGCCAATGAAGAAGCCTGTCCAGTAGACCTCACTTCCTGTGTCTGGGTGCAGCGAAGAGGCCTAAACAAGACACCTGGCCACGGCTCAAAGCCATATGACTGAAAACTCACCGCAAGCTCCAGACAAAATTTAAAATAAATAAAATGAAAATTATAAATAACTAAATAAATAAATAGAACTAAGAGAAACTATTTTATCATTACATAATACTGGATAAGCTTTAGTCACATGGTGTTTTTGGGGGAAAAAAAAATTAGCTAACAAGCAGCAGAACAGCAGCTTTCTATTCATGCTTCAACATCAAAAATGGCAAAACAAAGGGAGATATGAGGTTTTGTCACGATGCCGACTTTTCTCCGAAATGTCAGACATCTTATTCCATCACTTTTTTTATAGATAAAGGAACAGGGAGCTGCCTTTTAACTTCATTTCCTTATTAACGTGCTGCTCCCGCTAATGCAAGATGATTTGAAAGGTCCTCTAAAACACACATCACAACAACTAAGCAGAGGAGACCAAGGGAGGTAAGTTATGATACAGGGCCGAACACTGTTTGTGACATCAAAGCAACAAACGCAAACAAACTCATAACGCTAAAGTAAACTTGCATTTCAAGTTAAATACCAGTGAAAAAATATACAAATCTGAGCACTGACATGGTTAAAAAAAAAAAAAAACATTCACTCCCCACATTGTTTAGGGTTGGATGGTTTGTAGAGATAAGTGCAGGCAGGTACTGAGTCACACACACCTGCAGTGTGTAAAACCTAGAGAGCTGGTGAAATGGGTTTCTATGGCTGGACTTCCCTGTCCTCACTCAGCCTCTTCATGAGGGTCAGGGTTGCTCGTCAGGGTCTGTTTACACTGGAGGAAACTTTGCTGAAATGTAACACTTTTCAAGCTTGATGTAAGAGACAATACATGAAAAAGACTGTTTTGTAGTGCAAGACCAAGGATCTAGATTTGGGATGAGAGATTTCACACCACCCCCCCCCACCCCCCCTGTGCACAGTGGTGCTTTCACCAAATGCATTTTCCCCATTTAGAGTTGCTGGTACACAGATATAGCATCAAACACGGGGGGGGAATAATAAAATAACTGCATGTAGTTGTTAGGCTTCCAAGTGATTTATTTAATTACAGCGGTTTAGTCTGTCCAGCCCTGGTCAGGTGACCTGATGAGGATAGAAGGGTCAAAACATTGTCTCTGCTCAAGGGTGAAATTAAATAAATGACTGAGAAGGAAAAAGTGCTTATGTTCTTATAGCTCAGCTTAGCTCTTTTAGCTGGGAGATTTCACTGTAGCTGCAGATTCCCCTGCACAGCGGTAGCTAGGGACAGCATACTCACAATTCTCCAGCATCAAACACAAGTTGCTTTTCAACTTCAAACGGGGGGGGGGGGGGGGGGGGGGTCACGAAGGGGGAAAATGAAAACTATCAAGACCTCGTTTAGGAATGCAGAGAAGTTTGAAATACCAAACTAATCTAAAGTTTGACTGCATGTCACGTTTCTTCACAGAAGAAGTCAAAACCAAATTACTGGGTCAAGAGTAATTGCAGTCAGCAGTTAGAGGGACCACGCGCCCACAAACCGGCCAGAGCACAGACTCTATAACCACACCAGATAATCAGCTCTCATGCTCCTCCTGTCACCGCAGCCTCCTGACTAAAGGAGAGCTCTGCTTTCTAACAGGAGGGGGTTCGGGTGTTATGTTACACTACAGAGCATTCGTTGCCAGGGTGCCGTCCCTGTTCTAAGCCCTCTGAGTTCATTTTCAGAACACGCATCAAGCTGTAGTGTTTGGGCCTAAATGTTAGGGAGGCAGAGCTTTTCAGTGCTTGAAATGTAGAGTTGAGTATCTGGTTGGAGTGTAGAGTCTGTGGCCCGGGCCGCTTTCCCGTGACCAGGCCCCAGTTCCAGCTCCACAGCCTAATCTGGCACTGCAGAGCAGAGAAACGAGGCACAGTTCGGGCTCTGGGTCTCTGAGCTGCTGAGCCTGTATGAGACGACAACACAAGACTGCAAATTACCTATACACCTGGCTCAAACCACTATTCAGAAGAGTTACACACCAGTAAACTTCCTGCATAATTACTTACCATATTCAGCACATTCAGAAACAGTTTTTCCCCCATATGAACGCACAGGATTGTTTTGGGTTTTGTTCGATGTTTTACAGGCGTATGGTGCTACTGCCATACCCTTAGGCCCTCATCCTCAACAGTTCAATAAGAACCCAACAGCATTAATGGACAAAATGAGACAAACTATAATCTGTTTATATAAATATTATTATTAGGGGGTAAACAGCAAGTAATGGAGCATTTAGCTTGGCTAAAAGACCCTGTCCAATCCTTCTCTGAAAAAGCAAGGGGGTCGCAGAGGGGGGGGGGGGGGGGCACCCCCCCCGGGGGGGGGGGTAAAAATCAATCAGGACGTCCTGGGGGAGGGGGGGGGGGGGACTAAAGACACCCAGCCCATGTTTAAGACTCCTGCAGGCTCAGAGTGGGATGTGGACATGCTGTGTCTGGGCTCCCTGGAGTATGATACAGTGTTTCAAAGTGGCAGAGTGGAGCAGTGCTCCTCACGGCCTTCCTTCCCCTGTCCCACTGGAGGAAGGGGGGGGTTTGGGGCATGGAAAGGCAGGCAGAGGTGTAGCTAGAAATTCTGGGCCCCTCCACTCTTTTTATATATGGGACCCTTCAAACCCTTGGGCCCTGTATACTTAGAGTACCCTTTTCCCCCATGGTGCTACGCCCCTGATCCACTGCTCATTACCCTCATCTTGTGTATACCTGCCCAATCTCAGGCACTAGGGTGACAGTGTATACAAGTCAGAGAGCTGCGCTTGCAATTCAAAAGCCACAGGCTAAATTCCCAGGTAGGGTACTACTGTTTCACCTGTGTGCAAGGTATTTAATCTACATTTCCTGAGTAAATACACAGCTGTACACATTGATGATGTGTTAAAAGGATAAACTGTGGGACTTACCTAAAAGGTAAAAGCAATGATGCTTACAGACAGTGGGGTGTGCTTCCCTCTCTGCGGCTCCTTATGCTGAACAATTACAGCCCAGATGCTGTATAAAGCCTCAAAAATCAGAGCTGCTTCAGGAGCTACTCCCACAGGGCATAGATTATGTAGGTTAGAGACTTGGACTTGTAACATGGAGGTTGCTGGTTTGATTCCAAGGTGGGGCACTGTCATCGTATCCTTTTGCAGCAAGCTTACCTTGAGCCGTTTCAGTGAACATCCAGCTGTATGCTGGAAACTCTATGCAAAAAGTACTCTGACATAAGTCACTCGGGGTTAGCGCACTTCCTAAATGTAAATATGAGGTACACATTTTATTGAAAATGCTCCCTGTCTCTAATATAAGAATCGTCATCTATCATTGCCAATTCCCCAGCAGAAAGGGAATTCATTGCACACAATGGTGTTTGGTTCTGGATACGTGATCAGGAAGGTTCTTTTACAGAAAAGAGGAAGAGGGCGCAAAACAGCAACCGCAAGAGGAAGCCCAGCCGGCACGGTGAGGACCGATCCGTCTCCCAGCTCCCTCTGGGTTTCTCAACCCCAGACACCAGCGGACAGGTCCTGCCGTCATTCACACACACGCAGGCTCAGACGCATGCATACATTGACCAATAGGCAAGCTTAAACAACCCCTGAAAGTTTCAACCCGCTCGGATCTTCAGTTCACTGTTATGCATCGCTTTAAGCAGACATGTTTTTCTTGAGCATTAGTCTCATAATTTAATAGCAACTCCTCACACACACACATACCCACACACACCTACACACACACACACACACACACACACACACACACACACACACACACACCCCACCCACCCCCACCCCACACACACACACACACACACACACACACACACACACACACACACACACACACACACACACCCACCCACCCCCCCCCCCCCACCCCCACACACACACACACACACACACACACACACACACACACACACACACACACACACACACACACACACACACACACACACACACACACAGGAAGCAGCTGTGCTCCGCGACAGCAGGTGAAAAATAACACCACCGACAAAGAACACAGCACCCAACATATGGCTGAGGTTTCCTTCCTCTTAGATATATGGCTACTGAGAACATTACGGCTTTAAAACAAAAAAAATGACAGACGAAATGAATGACCACCATTCTGGCCAGAACTACATGAGTGTTTGCACCTCAGGTATTCCAAAGGCAACACCAAGCTGAAACCACCACCAGACCATAAGATGCTTTCTCACCGTGTAGAAACAGTGACCTGTGTGCCAAGAAATCCTGAAATATGCTTACAAAGTGAGCTGTGCTTTTATTTTAGCCAAGTTCGCACGGTCATCAAAAGCACTCTCCTAAAGAATGTGCTGGACGAGGCTGCCACACCTGCAGAAGCCGGACGGGGTCTGTATCCCATAGCGGTGTGGAAATGTTTCATATGTGAGCTGCAAGTCACTAAAATCATCTATGAACCAATCAAATTAAAAGCAATGCTCCCCTCGCCAAAATTCAATGATACCTGCTGACACAATGGGTGTCCCACAATGCAGTTTGAAATACACTCTTCTCACATATGCACATTACATCCTATTCATACATTGTTCTATAAACAGAGTGAGGAAAACATGTGGCTTTTATGCCCGGTCTTTAAAAACAATGAGGTCACAGGGAAGACGTAGCTCAACTGGCAATGGTAAGTAAAAGGTGAGTCTAGATGGGCTGAATGGACTGTTGCTAATGGATAAGGTCACCTGATGCTTGACAGCCACACCCACACAATATAATCTCACACTGCAAACAATGGCTGACTTTAACGATGAACTGTCGCTGAGAAGATGCTCTGTCCTTCAGCTGCTGTATGTTGCCTAGGTTTCTGCGCTCCCAACAGTGTATTATGGCATGCAGACTGTCAACCCAAGAGCCTCTCCTTAAAACAGCGGCAAAGCAAATTCCTAAGGAGGCAGATCAAGTACTCAAATTGATTCAAAACCTTGAGCTAATTAATCAATTAACACAATAGTTAATTAAGAGTTAATTGCCAGGCAAGGATGGGAAATATCAGCTGTACAGAAGCAGAGTTGAGGATAATGACGTAGCTGAGGATCCCAGGTGTAAGCACTTTGGTTGGGAGGTTTGCTAACTGACTCAGGCAAAGGGGTGGGGTGGAGGGTAATTCCTAATGCATGCCAGGCCATGCCGCCGTGTCCGCTGACGTTTTATGGCGTGGTGACAGGAGCAGCGGATACATTCCGAGCACAAGAATCCCAGCGCACATCCTCGTCCAGCCCTCTCAATGTGCAGGCCACATGTACACAAAAAATACACTTCAGAGTACAGGCATTCTCCATCAGTCAGATAGAAAATATGCGTGTGTGTGCGTGTGACTGTATGTGCATGCATGTGTGTGTGCGTGTGTGTGTGTGCATCTGCACATATCCGTGTGTCTGACTATATGCGTGTCCAACTATATGCATGTGTCTGACTATATGTGTGTATCTGCGCATATCTGTGTGTGTGTGTGTGTGTGTGTGGTGTTTGTGCATCAGACAATATGCATGTGTATGTGTACGTGTGCATGCATCTGCACATATCCATATATGTGTGTGTGTGTGTTTGTGTGTGTGTGTATGTGTGTATGTGTGTGTGTGTGTGTGTGTGCGAGTGTGTATATGTGTGAGTGTGTGTGAGTGTGTGTATATGTTTGTGTGTGTATGTGTGTGGTATATAAGTGTGTGTGTGTGTGTTTGTGAGTGTGTGTGTGTGTGGTATATAAGTGTGTGTGTGTGTGTTTGTGTGTGTGTGTGTGTGTGTGTTTTCTTGCTTAAATGGACTGCTGAAGGATCTGGTTTTTATTATTTCCCCTAGATGCTGTGCCACAGCTTTGCTGTAACTCTGTTTAGCGTTCTCACCCGGGAGAGATGACTTGTGTTTTTTTCCTTCCCCCACGCTGTACTGTGCACAGTGCTGAAGCAGAATATTCACAGCAACATTTGATTTCACACATAAATACACTCAGGCCATTAAATATTAATGTTGTTTCAAAACATGTTGCCGTATTTTGGTGGAGCTCACAGCGGGGGGGGGGTCAGAGACACACACATACCTCTCAATAACACAGTCCACACACACACCTCTGCACAACACACACGTAAATCACATACACAAGACCACACACATACACGCACACACACACCCCTCACAATACTCACTTATCCATCCACCTTCTCACTCAGTCACCCATTCACTCAGTCAGTCACTCAGCCACTCTGTAGCCTGGAGCCTTGTAGCCTGGCTGCACAGAGAGTTCCCACTGGCTGACAGACATGGGTTTGGTGATTGACATGCACACCTCAGGAAGAGGGAGGAGCCATAAGAAGCTGGCAAAAGAGATGGTTGGCTGAATCAGGCAGGGGCCTGCTGATTGACGGGCAGACTTTGGGAAGAGAGAATGGAGGGGGGTGGAGCCAAGAGAAGCTGGCGGTAGAGACGGTTGGCTGATCGGGATGGAATAATGACCTCACGCCCAAGACTGGCCAGAAGGGACTCGGGGCCCCCTCAGAAATGGAGCAAGCAATAACAGTAATGACGATAATGAACAGGCCCCATTTTAAAGAAATTTAAAAACACATGCTGCCCGGGAAACTGCCTGTCTCTACGTTTCTCTCAGAAAAAGAAAGGGCAGGAGCAGGCCCACACATTACCCACAAACACACACACACGCATGGACAAACACACACAGACACATGAGCACATACACACACATACACACACACATATACACACACACACACACACACACACACACACGAGCACATACACACACACACACACAAACACAAACACACACACGAGCACACACACACACACATGCACACACTCTCTCTCTTACACACACACACACACACACACACACACACACACACACACACACACACACTTCTCACATGAGCACAAAACTGGGAGCTCTGGAGCCCTTGACCAGACGTGATCCATTCCATATTCAGCAGGACATTAAGGCTTATCAGGACATAAGGATCCTCTGGCCCTGTCCGTGTCTGCAGTCAAAGGCATTTCCTTAAACTGATTCGATTAGCCATGAGGGGGTGTGAACGATGCAAACGCATGTAAAATATGGGAACGACATGCCTGTGTCCTCCGTCTGGGCCATTTGAGCAGTTTGGCCGAGCAGACGGCCGAGACGTTTTCTGTAAATCTGTATTTTCTGATTAATCAGGACGAATCAGGAAAACAATTAGATCCCTGACCTGGCCCCCTTTTTTTGGGATTTCGCCGCCTCCCGCTTTTTACGGTGTTGGATTGGCGGAGTGAGGCGCTTCCTGTTGGAGCCGCTGGTCTAAACTCCGGCCAGGTTTCGCAGAGGAGCAGAGAGGGGCTTCCTGTGTGTTCTGAAAGGCCTAGTTACACGGCTGATCCAATTACTGAGGAAACTGGAGAGGACAGATAGCTGGGGAAGGGCTGTGCGTGTGTGTGTGCGTATGTGTGTGTGTGTGTGTGTGTGAGAGAGAGTGTGAGCAAGTGTGTGGGGGTTACATATCCCATCATGCCTGTGTCCCTGGGGTTAGGAAGTTCTGAGGCATTCCTGTGGTATTAGCTGTCGGATCAGGGGCGGGTGCCGGCTGATTCACGCCGCTGCTTCGGCGCTGATCCGTTTGAGCGCTGCTCCCCTCCCCTCCCGTCCCGACGCTGAACGCTGTCCTCAGGCCCGGCTGCTGCCCAACACACCCCAGCGCTACTGCTCTGACCCGCTCCTAAAACCACAACCTGCCCTCTCATTTGTTTATCTAAAGATCGACTGCTGTGTTTATAACACTGGGTCTGCATCACTGACAACTGAAAATAACATGAGGAAACAATACATAAGTCAGATGGAATAAGCCTTTAACTGATTAAAGCTGCGTAGTTTTGTAGACATTTAAGGATTACATATGATTTAGCATTCACATTTACCACCAACAAAATTAATATCTACGCATACAAAGGTTATATATAGTTTGGATACCATATATTACATCATAGACATTTAGCAGATTATTTTAGCCACAGCAACTTGCATAGTGAAGATGAGTGCATAGCTCAGGGTCAAAGTGCAATAAAAATCCTAGGGGTTAGTATTTTCAGTAACACACGGCATTAACTGTAGTTTTCTTGTTTTTTTCCCCCCATGCTATTTTGTTTTCTATATAATGCTGATGTATTTTAAACAACTGGGAGGTTTTTAGTGTTGAACCCAGGAGGAATTCCGGTTGCTACGGAAGCAGTTTGCAGGAATCTAGATCAAAGGATGTCCCTGCCACCACCATCTTGGAAAAAACAGGGCTCCGAGAGTTTGGGAAAATTCCGGATAAAGCAAGCTCTCCACCTGTACACACAGCAAATGAGCTCAGCGTTCTTCACCTGTGCAAAGTCACTCAAACTTTTTAAGAGTTTATACTCAACTGTGTGAAGAGCTCATACAACACCATTAAAAGAGTTTGCACTAAACCATTTTAAGAGGATTTTAAAAGAGTTTATGTGCAAACACTTTAAGAGGTCGTCCTGAGGAATGGAGTTATATTTCTCACTCGCTCCTTTTCAGTGGTCGGCAGGAGCTCATTAGGGATCATCAGGTGGTCAGTCATTCAAAAAAGAGAAAGACAGGCGCTCTCAAAGTAAGTGTGCATGGCATCAGCAAGTCTGCACTGGGGCTGTGTGTGCGTGCATGTGTGTGTGTATATGTGTGCATGCATGTGTGTGTGCTTGTGTGTGTGTATGTGTGTGTTTGTGTGCATGTGTGTGCATGTATGTGTCTATGAGTGCGTGTATGTATGCATGCATTTGTGTGTGTGTGTGTGTGTGTGTGTGTGTGTATGGTATTACATAATAACCATCTATAAGTCAGAGGGGTGATTTGACAGACTGACTCACTCCTTGCCTCGACATGCTCCCTTCCTCCTTTATTGAAAAGAAAACCACGAACACCTGCAGACACTGAATGTGTCTCATAGACTGACACCCTCCTTCTCCAACTTCTACACTGTGTCTACAACACCCAATGGATCCACCTACTCTCCCCCACCCAGCCAATTGTATGTCGTTACCACTTTTATAACATGTATAGGCAATAGTGGCAATTTCAGAGCTTTGGTTTTTTTTCATGACACCTCTGATTTAGGAGACCCATTTAAAAAAGGCATCAGACTGGAGTCTTGGGAGTGTCCACAGTGGCTGCAGGTTTGAGTGGTTTCATTTCAATCACTGGCTGATTTAGGCCTTGGAAACAAGCAGCGTGATCTTTAGCCAATCGATGACCTCAACGCTGAAGCGCACCAAACACCAGCAGACACCGCGGAGCCCTTCGGAACTGGAGTCTCTTAAAATGTCTGAGCTGAACTAATTAATGGGCTCGGGCCTTCTATGCAGCAGAAACAATGTAAAAAATGCAACACAAGCAGACCGTCAACGGACGGACATCTTGGCTCCGTACAGCATCTTTACTACTACTGTATGTAACCTGAGTCGCACAGTAACCTGAAACATCAGCGGGTGGCGTAATTCTAGCCTGAGGGGGTCTGGCCTTGGTTTCAAGGTTGCCAAGGGCTTCGTCATACTTCATAGAAGACCTTATTACGGGAGAGAAATGTAAACAAGGCAAGCTAAACTTACATGATTAAATGTGTACATAAGAACCTGTGAAAATTTCACGGAAGGAGCTTAGAACGTTTCGTGGCTTAGCTCTCAATGAGGCGGTTGTGTTTTTGGGGTTAGGTAATAGGCTTAGTGAGAGTATGGAGTTTGTAATTTGAACGTTAGCGTGGAGCGTAGAGTTTAGCATTCTGGTTACTATGGTGCACTGTAACAGTGACACGGTGATGCACCCAGGGACATGCTGTGCTTACATGCCCAGCCAATCACTGACAAGCTGAAGGACTGCGGTCTGATTGGATGGCAGCCTTGAAAACAGCACTCACTGATGATGGAATACCCTCAGCGAACAACTGAAAATGATGGTGGCTGCAGTCAAACGGTTCAAACATCTCAAAAGAAGAGCTGATTTTTTTTTTGTTTCTTTTGGGAGGAGGGGTGAGGGGTTTGCAAGGCAGTAGGAAGAAATTATTATTATTATTTTTTTAAAACAGACACGTGTGACAGACATGTGTGCTTACATGTGTGCGTGTATGTGTTCACACTCATGAGTTGGCATGTGCTCTCACACAGATTATTCACACACACTCACTATGTATACTCATTCACAAACAAACATGCACAAACACAAGCACATGTTCTGACATAAAGAAACATGTGCATGCTCACGTGTGCTAATGCATGCACACACAGACACAAACACACACTCAAACGCACAAGTGCACAGAGGCCAGTTGTCTGCTCTTTAAATAAAGGCAGGACAGCTCACAGCGTAGATTCCACTATGGGAGTGAAATGGGATCACAGGCAACCGAACGTACGCGTTGCGTTCTGAAATGTGAAACCCACCTCTCTCATCGTCGAACCCAGCGACCACACACCCAGGATATACTACACCCTTATTGATGGTGGGGGGGCGAGTAGGGGTCACCCCTGCCACCTGATCACAGGACCACCTCCCAAGCAACATTAGTATCCCTGTCAGCACAAATTCCCCCAACAAAGAGGAACCCAGACTAAGCGAAGAGCAGCCAGCGGCTCGCCTCGTGTGGCAGATTTATTATACATAGCATTTCCTATGCTATACGTCTGTAAGTGAAAACATGGAAGTTCAGAGTCATAGACCCATGCAACCAATATTTTCCACAACCAATCACATCAGCTCAGTACAGGCAGGGCCAGCCAATGTGAAGGAGGGGATTATTCAAACGTGAACTGTGCTAAGAGGTAGGGTGTGTCAAATGCGTAAGTCATCGGCAAACCTCCCTCTTAGAGTATCAGCAGTACCTAAGCTGGCCTGTCCAGGGAGTGGGCATCACTGCTGGGGTAAATGCTGCTCAAATCAGTGGGGCAAGAGTGTCGCGTGTCTCCTGAGACCTGACTGTCTGGGTCAGCAGACTCTTGTCAGACAATGCCTCATGTCCGCCAGGATAAAACCGAGAAACCGCCTCCGAAATGACACCCCTTTCACACACTTTCGGCAGAACGGGTGAAGATTCTGTGGCCGTCTATTATAAAAGCGTACTCACCGCGCTATGTAAAGAGAAAATGCGACACAACTCTTTTGGTTGAGGGTTAGGCTCTCGGTGTCCCTTTCCGAGTCCAGTGACAGATTGTGGGGGCAGATGGTTCAGCGAACCCTAACCGTGCTGGACGGCTCTCTCATGGCCAGATCCCCCATAGGACTGGAATCTAATGAGGCAATAGTGGAGCGACAGGCAAGCAGGCTAAGGGTCCGGTTATACTCTCTTGCGGACGCACGCACAGACATCCGCAGACACCACGGACGCGTAGTTGTTCTTATTATACTCCTTTCTAGTCCGCGTTCAATTGGTTCCCAATGTTGGTTTTCCAGTGCATGTGCAGTTGGTGCTCTTGTAGCACTGTGGCTGTGCAAACAATTTGAGGGTACACAGATGTCTGCAGAGCCTCGTGGACACCATCTGATGACGAAATTTACATCACGTGGACCCTAGCAGACCCTCACGTACTCGCGGATGCGCTAAGTATAACATCGGCCTGAGGATTCAGTGAGACAGCGGGACCGGAAGAGCATGATTGCATTCAATACAGTGCCTGCTGCTGATTAGTCTGTGACATACTGGGCAGGGAGAAGGGTGTTGGGTGGGGCTGGCTAGAGAATGCAGGGGCGCAGCAGCAGATGGACCACAGCGATAACCCGCAGGTGAAAGGGACTGGGGCGACATCGCATTAAATGCACCCTCTTAATCCAGTTGAAGTGAGAGTGGACCCTCTTAACCTGGAGCCTGATCTCTAACATTCAGTTCACTTTAACACTGAAATGCTTGCCCCTGTCTTACATTCCTTAAAGGGCCATTATTAATTATTCTTCCCCTTGACCCAAGCAATGTTATCAACTCCACCGCAAATGAGCCCCACAGCCAAAGACAGGAAGCAGCGACACACGAGCGCGTTGAGACGAATGACTTTAACAGACATGAACCACAATTTACACTCATAAGCTCAGCCAACTCCACCCAAAAGCCACATAGCATTTCCACTGCAGGGGTACACACAGTTACCACTTCTACAGCCCTGGACCCATACTCATGAAGCATCTAATGTTGCTGATCCAAGATCAGCCCTCCCTTTAACCTCGTGATAGATAAGACTGGGAGAAGAGCTGGGGAAGACCGATCCAGGATCAACACTGCTGCTCAGATGATTTGTGAACATGGGCCCTGAGTTAAGCAGACACTCTTATCTTGAGTGGCCTACACAGCTAACATTTCTGCACACAGGCAATTCATCTTAGGGTACTGATCTAAGATCAGTCCTCCCCTTTCAGCTTGTGATCGGTAAGACTGGGAGAAGAGTTGGGGAAGACTGATCTGGGGTCAGCACTGCTGCCCAGATGGGTTGCGAACACCCATAGTTTACATCTCTACACCCTGCCAGTTTATACAGCTGGACATTTTACTGAGGCTGTTTGGGTTAAGTACCTCACGCATCAGCAGTGACCTGCCTGGAAACCACACCTACCACCCCCTGAGCTGGAGGAACGGCCTCTTAACCATCATGCTACACTTCTGCCAGGCTGGCTCAATTCAGCTGGCAGCCACAGCGGGAACCGGGTACATTACATTACATTCACTTAGCAGACGTTCTTATCCAGACCATCTTACAGTGTGGGAGTGAATAAGTGCATCCACCTGATTAATATGAGCTACAGGGCCAGATCTGGCTAACAACATTTCATACCAGCAAGTACATGAGCAGCATCACTAAGCAACAAGGCAAGGCAAGTTGGCTTTGCTAGTCCAAGTTACAACGCAACCCATAAATACAACCACTACATTCTATAAAACACACCAATAAAACCAACACAGAGAATGAAAGATCTAAATTAGAATTTCTGTTCTGTGTCCTATTTCTATGTTCTATGTCCTGTCCTATGTCCTATTTCTATGTTCTATGTCCTGTCCTATGTTCTATGTCCTGTCCTATGTCCTATTTCTATGTTCTATGTCCTGTCCTATGTTCTATGTCCTGTCCTATTTCTATGTTCTATGTTCTATGTCCTGTCCTATGTCCTATTTCTATGTTCTATGTCCTGTCCTATGTTCTACGTCCTGTCAAAGAGAACCACATTCACCGAGATGCTGAGAGATTAGGCAAACAAGTCTCCTTTCCTTCAAGCACAGTTACTCTAACTCCACTCAACTGCGCTGAATGAAGCACAGGACACCGACACATGCAGTCTGTCTTCTCCTCTGTGACTCATTTTCATAATAACAGTAATAAGCATTATCATATGAGAAAAAGCAAGGAGCTTTCAGTAAATCTCTCTTTTGTGCGCACTGTCAAAGTCAATGCCATGTGTGACACAACACAAACGACCACGTCAATAAATGACAGAAAATGAAATAAATAAATAAATAAATAAAAATAGATACAGAAATAGAAGGCCAAAAAAAAAAAAAACCTAGCTCCACTCCCAGCTCTTTCTGCAGCATCTTATTACTGATAATGGAGCGTAATGGAGTGATTAGGAGGTACGGGGGGAGGAAGCCTCTCAGAGAACTCCCCAGGCAGGGGAGCCTATAGATCCCTGTGTGCTGCATAATGGAGATAATGGACCTCGGGCAGACTGAGCAGCTCCTCAGACGAGCCTAATGAGGACTGCAGGAAGCATTCGCCAGAGAGCCCGCGCCTGATTGGCTAATCGATGCCCGCACTCATAAGGCAACTTAGACAGGAAGAGCTGATCTTGGATCAGTTTGATTTTTTTAGGATATGGGCAATGGTACTTGTATAACGAGGCTTCATGAACCCCTTAATGGGTGGAGCTACAGAAGGCTGTCACTCTCACAGCTCAGATTAAGTTCAGGTGCTGCTAGCACACGGTATCTGAAATCTGTGGTATCATTAAGTCATTAGCTTGGGTCAGGATCCATACTGGCTAATTAAGCCATGTAGTCATGAAGTATCATTGAGTCGGGGCACTGACCTAGAATAAGTTTTGCATTTTAGTTCACAATGGATAATGTGTAGGATATGGGTCCAAGATCCTGATCCAAGAACAGCAATCTGACAGTTGCTTTCTGAATATGGCCCCGGTTGTGAATGTTTCATATCTACATCTACAAGAACAGATTCAATCATCTTTAAACAGCATCCATACATTTCATCTACATTCATTAAAATTTCAAAACAATAGAAGTTTTACTTCCATTCATTCAATACTATTCGAAAAAAAACAATAAAGTTGTACTTCATTCATTAAAAGTCATTGCATGAAGTATTCCAACATTTTATCTTCATTCATTAAAACAGACTCAAAAACATCTCATTGCTTGACCTCTACTCATCTACTCATTAAAGCAGAACACAAACATGACTGCATGATGAGCTATTCAGAGATCCAGATTAGTCTTTATAATTTCTCCATTGCTCAAAGGGACTGTTCTGCATTGGGTGTGTGTGTGTTGAAGAATAGAGGCGGAGCATCACCAAAAAGCCTGTAGCTGATTGGACTTTGACATGATGGGCTGGCTGGAGAAAATGATGGAGACACCGCAAATGGGTCACAGAGATAACAGCATTCTGCAGGAAAAAGGAACCAGGACTAAGCAGCATCAAGTCTACCCTGTTCATCCAGTTACGGACAGAGAGGACTCCCTTAACTTGGAGCCTGATCTATAGCACAGTGAACATTAACACTGGAATCTTTACTTCCTATACCTCTCAAACAGTCCTTAAAAACCGTACCAAAATTTATGTTAAAGACAAATGTGTGCGATTCCATAGCAAGTAATCTTCGCTATTCTTCACATAGGAGATATACTACCAATCATAAGTATATATATATATATATATTCACTGTGCCATCACACGAAAACAAAGTCAACATATGCTCTGTTCATGAACCTGCACACACCCGGTCGTCCAGGAGAGGTCGCCAGAGAGCGGTGAGACTGATGACTTTAACAGACTCAAACCGCTATTTATACTAATAAGGCTGGGCCAAATCCTCCCACCCCCCAGCAGACCTCAGGCCATACCCCGTACCGGCTCCCAGCCACAGCATGCACAGCTGCGCTAAACTGCCTTTTGATTGGAAAAAAAAATAAATGAATGCAGAATATTAAGGGTCAAACTCATTTAATCACAGAGAAACTGCTGACTCCCACTGAAGGATGCAATATGTTAGAAGTCAGGTTAAGATCGTGGCTGGGTCGAGGGTAATCGAGCTAGCAGCTGATGACTCAAATCTCATTACTCATTTTAATCGCAACCCCGAGGTGTTTAGGTTCAGCTGGGCTACGGCGAGGGAGCGAATGAAAAAACAGGCTTTTCAAAAAGGGGGAAACAGCAGCGTTCTGATATAAAAGAGAAGGCCTGGCAGGAGAGCAAAACAGAAAACAGAGTGAAGCGGACAGATTGGTCAATAAAGACTGCTGTGGGGCTTTTGTTTATCATGGCTGTCATTTTGGGCCTCTGACCGCGTGTTCACACTGACAGAGACTCGTAAGTCTCGCAGTCCCTGTCGCTTGTGGCCGCGTTCGATGGTTTAACGTGGCTCGCGCTGTCTCCATCGGCTCAATGTACTGAGGGGAGGCATCAAATAATACTCCCTTCCCAGGATTGAGCTGAACGAGCGACCACATTGTTACATTCATAAACTTCAACCGTTTTCAACTCTGATTCCAAGCACTGGATGCCTATGTGAGGTCACTGGCTGTAGCTAACGCTAATGCCGCTATAGCCTCATGTCCCTGGCTAGCACTGAAAACGAATGACCTCTCGCGGCTCTCAAGCTTGTGGGGTTTGTCAGTGTGAAGGCATGGTGCGCCTTAGCCATGACTGGAAAGGATAAGCACATTCCATGAGGAGGAGGCCAGCCGCACAGCTGGGCTACAGCAGTGTTTGGCATCAAAAGCGCAATGAAGAGTCTGTACTTGTATATCTATCTCAGCGTATATCCAAAAAAAAAAAAAGAAGTTCAAGAATTTATGATGAGATGATTGCTTTAGTGCTTTTATAGACGTCCAAATAGTTTCAAGTTGAGAAGATTCAAGGACAAAGAGTGTGCTCTGCTTCCAAGCATGTAAAAGGCTTTGAGTGACAGTGTCAAGGGAAGGTGAAAAATGGAGAGGTTTTTCTCTGCTCTAACTGCAGGGTCAAAGGTCACTTCTTTTCTCTGGGCAAACAAACTCTTTTAGTAAACCTCACCAAAATAACAAAAAACACATCTCTCTCTCTCTCTCTCTCACACACACACACACACACTCAAATTCCACAAACTCAGAGTTACACACACAGACACCACAGGCGTATATACTAACAAAAACACACTAACACACACACAGACACACAAACTCAGTGTCTCTCTGGTAATACACTTTATCATGCCTGTGTAAGAGGGCAGGGCGGAGCAGCTGGCGAGGGACTGTTCCGGAAGCTGCCAGGCTGCAGAGGAGGAGGAGGATATGAGCCTGTAACATGCCGCATCTAGGGTAATGCATGGGAATGCAGCCCCGAGGACACTACAGCCCGTGTGTGCGTGCATGTGTGTGTGTGTGTGTGTGTGTGTGTGAGAGCGAGAGAGTGTGTGTGTGTGTGTGTGTGTGTGTGTGTGTGAGAGAGAGTGTGTGTGTGTGTGTGTGTGTGTGTGTGTGTGAGAGAGAAAGAGTGAGTGTGTGAGAAAGAAAAAGAGAGAGAGAGTGTGTGTATGTGTGTGTGTGTGTGTGTGTGTGTGCATGACCGAGAAAGTGTGAGAAGTGAGGAAGTGTGACTATGCAAGAGTGTGATTGTGTATGTGAGTGCGCGCATGGGTGGGTGTGTGTATGTGTGTGTTCATTTGCTCACAAGCACATTATTCCCCTGACCCTCCAGGTCTGGCTGTGTTAGCTAAACAATCTCTTCAGGCACTTCTGCAAAACTAACAGGAGGATAAATCACTCCGGCCCTGGCACGCACTGCCCTTATTCCTCTATACGTGCTCCAAAGCAAAGCTCTCCGCAGCGCCCCAAATTCCGCAACACGCCTCCGACCTCTTCCAAAACGCCCCGTGGGCAGAGCGCAAGACCGCCTCGCAGATGGAGGGTTAGGGGGTCTCTGGTGCATCCTGCCGTGCTCAAACACCGCTACACAGGTGCTGTTTTTAAAGGCTTCAGGAACGCAGAGCTCATCATTAACGTCACTTTAGGGGCCTCGCCCTCCTCTGCAAAAAAATATATCACAAAGAATTTCACCGCTCAGACCTCGCTTTGATTGGGTCAGAACAGCATAGCGGTTAGGGAGCTGGTCTTCCAACTCTGAGGTGGTTGGTTCAATACCCAGTCTGAGCATGGCTGCAGCCATACCCTTGAGCAAGGTACTCAACCCGAAGTACTTCAGTAAACATAAAACGGACAGCGTGTAGTCATGCAAACTGTGGTATTCTCTCTGGATGAGAGCGTCTGCTAAATGTGTAAATGGGGTTTCAAATGAATCTGGCCCAGGGAGGGCTGCTCCTAAATTTAAGACACAAAACGTATAAACCTGAATGAGATTAGGCTAGCTCAACCACTCATCCATAGCCCTACTCAAATCAGGTTGGTGATGGGTTGGACCAAAACCTGTACACCCTAGAGCCCTCTATGAACAGGGTTGCCTCCCCAGGACATAATGTAACAGTTCTGGTGTTAAAACCTATAAAGCGTTTCAAAACACTTCCTGAGTAAAGATTTAAGTTTGACGTAATGAGCGAATGCTGTTACATAACCGTTTCTACTGACAGATTCATTAAGCGATTTCGATTTGTCTGAGCAAGAAATTTCCTTAGAGTTTCATTTTTCCCCCCCACCATCTGAAAGCGTGATGACTCTTGACTGTGATTAATCGTGTGACTGGCTCATGACATGTACTGCACCCTTAAGAACCTTTAGGAAACACGCACCTCTCTCTTTTTCCATGTCTTCTACGCCTGTCGTCAACAGCGGCACTTATGTTTTCGCAGAACCCAGGCAAGGGGTGGGCCACTATTTACTCAGAGGCTGAAAACCTCAGCCTCTGAACTCAACGGACATTCTGGAGCGTTCCCATATGCGTAGGTAAGGATCGCCTTCCATCGTAAGGTCAGCTTTTCCACCGAGGTGCCCGCGGTTTTTTGTTTGCTTTGAGCGTGGGTGACTGGGCCACACCTCTACCTCCCACCTTAAAATCTGCACAGCCTGTACCTTCTCCCCTTGTAAATTCCTGGATGCCAGGATTCAGTTTTCACATCAGGCCCCTGGGAGAGGCCCTGTATTTCATCCCTGTATTATGAGGTCATAAAGGAAGAGGGAGGAATTATTTCACATATATCTGGCAACCCTTGTGATGAGGCTCATGGGGAGCAGTAGAGCCTGAGAAAGATTTAAGTAGTACCCAATCTGGCAACCCTCATCGCTTTTAACCGAGGTGTGTAAAACTCAAGTCCCGGGATTCAGGTTGTGGTACCAGTTTAGGGATTCACAACAAGGTGTGCGGACTCTCAAGCCAATTAAAGGCCTAAATTATTCAAGGAAGAACTCATCCAATGGTAGAAGACACTTATCTTAAACTTGGAAATGCAAGGGGAGAGAGGGGATTTGAGAGAAAGAGAAGAGACCTTGGACCTGTTCTTTATTCAAGCCCACTTAGGGCTCCAAAAGGATCCACCAAACAACACAAAACCAAAGAGTTAACAAACCTGAACCTATTTGTGGTTTGAAATACGATAAAATGAAATCCTCCTCAGTGCAAAAACAAATGGCTTCATCCACACGCTAAATGCTCCTAAAACAGTCCCAAGTCTTGAATTAAGGAAAGTGAGACGGTGAGAGCAGAGACTACAAAGTGCTCACAACAGGGCAGCCAGACTCATTTCCTAGCCTAACAAAACCTTCTCCCCATCACTGGTCCAGTATGTGATCAGCTCATTATACAGCAGAGACATCAGAATCTGTGACTCTACGGGGGCCACAGAGCCTGATGGATTTCTGTGTGTGTGTGAGTGTGTGAGTGCGTGCGTGTTTTTTAACGCAAGTGTTTAAGACGAATCACCGTTTGGCTTGTTTCCAGGGCCTAAATTAGCTACCGACTGACACTGAACCAGGAAACACACACACACTGCAACCCTCAAAGACTGGCGTTCAAGCTCAACACCCCCGCTATAAGGTTTCAGTGATTAGATGTCCAGATCTGTCTGTGATCTTGAAGTAAACACTACCGAGGCCAACAGAAACGGGGGCCGCGCACATGGTCAGGACAGGGTGGGGAGCTGGAGGGACGATTGGTGGGAGTGTGGGGGTGGGGGTGGGGGTGGGGGGCTGTTCTGAGGCAGCCCTTTAGGGGTGTGAGGTATGCGCTCACTGGCCCACGGGCCTCAGACAGACAGACAGCACAGGGGAGAGCGGGGCCAGTCTGCTGGGCCAACGCCTCTCAACACAGAACCTCAAATGACCCGACCCACACTGCACTGCACTGGGCTACAGTGCGCCGCACACGCCCCTGAGAGAGGACGGAGGACGGACGGGATTTTGCTACCATTTTTTTCTTTCCTCTTTCCCTCTGATTAATCAAATCGGTCAGCCAAAAGAGGCTGAGCAGAGGAATCACAGGCCTGACCAAGTCCCCTGTCCTGTCGCCTGACACCGAGTCGGTTTTTCGTGTGCCGTCTACTTCCAGTGCCCCTTTAAACCAGTGTGATCCTTAAACCAGGTCACAGCCAGAGGAAAACCAGCGAAAATCTGCTTGTTTCCCCCCTGATACTTCGCCCCAAACAGTTACCTCACCTTCTGACTGTTTTCTCAGGTCTGAAACAAGCACAGTGTAGGTAAATCCAACAACCGCTATAGCCCTTTGTCAAGGAACCAGGACGGAGGACCATACACAGCAGACACTCAGCACCTGCTTTCCTCCCACCCTTCCGTCCTCTCTCCTTTCTAACTACACAACGTTTGGGTTCTATACTACCTAAGAACATATGATTATGGGGACAGATCATTTTGTCCAACAAGGGCTGCCATTTACCTACAATCTATAGAACTATCCAGTACTGTATCAAGCCTAGATCTGAACAAACCAAGGGTCTCTGCTTGTGCTATATGAACTGGCACCTATTCCAAGCACAGATACCTCTGTGTAAACTAATACTTCCTGATAGCAGGATATTACAGTAGAGGAAGCAGGAGCTCTCAAGCTGGATCCAGGTCCTAGGATAAACCCCTAAGATGGATTTGGGGGTATAGTTTGTGGGCGCAGAAGGCAGTGAGACTGGGGAAAAGGGGGAGGGTCATGACTCACCTCGCTCCCGACCGAACCCGTGGTGAACCTCTCGTGCAGCCTGTTACTGAGACAGGAAGTGGAGCGCTGGAGAGCGCTGGAGCGGCCTCCCCTCTGGCATGCAGGAGGGGAGAACAGATGGAGTCCATTTGGAAGATAAGACTCATCTCCAAGCACACTGCGACCCAGCGGAAGGTATCCGAGGCCCTCGTGACACCATAACGGCCTGTTTGTTTGCCGACAGTCCACACGGTCACAGACTGAACATCCCATACGTTTCTGGAACGTTACATACCACAATGCTACCTACCTGTAGGGCACCATGTTTTATAAACGCCCAGGACACGGAAGGTAACATTACGATGTTGCTGGTGGAACACGGAGGTCCGCCTGTGAACATCACGGGGCTTTAATCCGGAGTCTGTGCCCAGCCCATGCTACCCTTCCCGCGGAGGTTAACTTCATGTCAGGGGCCCTCATGAAAATCTATTTTATTACCTCAATCAACATTGCTGAAATGGAACGACACTGAGCACTAGCTAGTTAGCAACATCAGAGACCTAGCACGGCTGAGTGATATGATGTCGGAATGCCGTTGCTAAGATACAGAGAGAGAGAGAGATTGCGCGCGCACTGAGGAACTTGCTCCAGATGGAAATACTTGTTACTCTGCGCTTAAATCAAAATCACGTTTGTTTCTCTCACTGCTAGCGGATGGTATGAGGTGTGTTCGCATACTTCCCTGATAGAAAAGCAAGATTATGAGCGGTCATAAATCCTACTGAATAAACTGCTTTTGACAAGTGACTTAATGTAAATATTAACCCAGCAATTCCATATTTAAGGGAGTGTGTTGATCCACCAAGCAAACAGTGTGTGATTCACACAACCCAGCAAATACAAATATACACACCATTCCGCAATGTTTTTTTCTTCACAGGAAGAGAGACTCTAAAATGCTTTAATTAAAAACATTACATTAAATTAAAATTAAAAATATTTAACTTTAGAACTCACCTCTTTTTTTAACCAATTAAGACCCTTACTGCTTTCCCAAGACTGCATTTGGTGTCAGCAGTGGGATTTGGGCAAATGCTTTATAGAGCACAGTACAGTGGAGAGTGCAGGAAAACGGGCAGGGGGGTGCTCCAGGCATGGATGAGGGGGTGGAACAGATCACACAGTTCCACAATGACACCCCCACTAACCCCCACCCCCTCCCCCCAAGCTTTCATATGCTAATGCTAGGCGAGTGTGTTGAGCCGTTTGCCCAAAATTCCTTACCAACAAAAAAAAAAAGGGGGGGGGGTGGTAGGGGGAGGGAAAGGGGGCCGCGGAAAAAGATCAAAGCAGTTTCTGAAGAGGAGTCAGATCCCCCATCTGATGGGAAACTGTTCTGGGGACAGTGAGATGTACACAGCTGTGCTGACTGCCGAGTGTCACACAGCCAGGACAAACATGGAGAGAGCTCTTTAATATCGGAGCTTCTGAAGAGAGAGAGAGAGAGACAGACAGAGAGTGAGAGAGAGAGAGAGAGAGAGAGACAGAGAGAGATAAAGAGCCTCTTCAGTCAGGGTCTATAGTATCAGTAAAATACTGAGAGTATTACTTCACATTACATTACAGGAATTATTACACTCTAATCCAGAGCAACTTGCAACACAGAGTTTATAAATCAGGGACTACAAGCCCGCAGGGAAGTCCCAAGTGCCAGAAATGGCAAAATAAATAAGCAACAACAACAACAACTTAAGCACAAATAAGATAATCACAGCAGCAGCAATAAAACAAGAATCTGCCAAGCAGTCTGTCTGGGCCTGTGTTTATCAACCATCTGAGAAGGCTGATCCAGGATAAGGTTCCTCATGCTAGTGTCCCATACTTATCCATTATGAGGAAAAGGCAGAACTGATCCTGGGTCAGCAGTCCAAATCACACGCACTTGACCCTGGGACCCTGGTTCACAGTACAAGAAAAGGCTGCCCACAAAGAGAGCCACAAAACATAACATTTTGCCCCGTGTTTGTTTAAAAAAAAAAAAAAAAAAAAAAAAGAAAACGTTTCAGAGTAGTATTGCTGATCAAGGGTAAGGTTTCCATGTCAATATTCTAACCTTGAACGCTGTGAACGAAAAGTCTGCACAGATGTTACATCGGCACTCCTCCTCTTTAGATACTTCATGAACACAGGGCCAGATGAGCTAATCAAGATCGCACCCCAAAGCTAGCAAGGTGAAAGTGAAATTTCATGACACCACAGATCTGTGGGAGATACTGTGTGCTAGCAGTACCTGAGTGGAAAAACCATTGACTGCTTTGCAGCGAGGAGGCATTTGATCCAGTATAAAACATGCTGACTCAGGTGTTCAGGCAGCAGTAACATGGTATGGTACCAGGCCAGCTGGGGTATTCCCAGGTTTAGTATTCTGGTGTGGTTCAACAGAGGGCTTGATTGCACTCCCAGGTGCATCAAAACTAACCACGCCACATTTTTCAGTTTCACAAAATGTTCTGTAATCTTTCGGAAAACATAGGGGCAACAGCGGCAATCGACTATGCAAAAATACAGACAGTCCAAGGACACCTACTTAAGGAATTTGATTAACTGCCATGATAAAAAAAGACCAGTTTTAATTACTTTTTTCTTTTAAATTATACACTAGCTTACTGATTTTTTTTTTCCCACCTAACAGAAAATTAAATAAAACATTGTATTCAGAGCTGGGACAGATTCAGAGCAGTTCCAAAAGCCGATTTGAATCCCCCTCTCCCCCCCTTGTCATGTGTGTTTTTGTCAGAGTAATCTCCTAAAACAATACCCCGATGAGGGGTGGAGGCAGGGGCAGTTAGCCCCTCTCTCCTGCCCCCTCCCCCACCAGAGCACTGTCCCCTGTGGTGCTCCAGCTCGAAGAACAAAGGGCGCGGGACACAGCGTTCTAGCAGTGAGCAGGTGGGCCAATTAGACCAGCATGGCGATAATGACGCTGCTGGCTTCGAGAACCGCTATGAATCATTAACGCCATTCTGCGAGCAGTTTCATGAAAACAAAGTAGGTATCGGGGTGTGTTTTTGACTACTTTAATGAGTTATTCTAATGTGAACAAACGCAATTAGTCAATTAATCATTCAAAAAAATTAAGACACTGAACGAGGTTGGAATACATTGTAGTTTTATGGAAGGTGATGTTGATTGGCTACAGCTCTGACCGTTAGCCATTCAAAATTATGTAGGTAAAGTTAGCAGAGTGTTAAAATAGGACTGAAAGGGAGTGTATGTGGAAACACTGCTCAAGAGCGCCGTAGCTGGTGAGCCACTTTTCAAAGGTTCATATGACAAGGATTTTGACGATATTGCACACATGCTGATGTAATCACGATGCTCAAAGAACTGAAATACTATTGTATTGTGATATTGCATCTTGACATTCCTGGCAATGCCCGCTACAAGGTCTTGTGTGGTGCAGTCTGTGATGCCCACACTTCGCTAGGTGCTGGGGGGCACGGATGCCTCCCGAAGCCGCCACTCCGCCGCCCGATACAAAGGCGGGCTTCAGAGACCTCCACCCGCCTCTCCGCGTCACGCCCCGAGACAGAGGGCCGTCAGTTCAACACAGGACCGCCAACAATCCCAGCACTTCTAAAATTAAATTAGAGGAGGGGCCAGCGGGGCCCGAATTAAAGCTGACACTGCATAACTTCATCCTCAGATCATGCTAAAGGGAGGGCGGGTGGGGGTGGGGGGGGGGGGGTACTAGAATTCGAACAATAAGTACAGTGTTGAAGTTTCCTGTGATCCAACCAGAGGAGAAATCTTGTCAAGAACGGCCGGCATGCCAAATAAATCTCAACACACATGAGCGAAGCCGGCGAGCAACAGCTCCGCGGACGCCTTGACACCCAATGATCGCCTTAACATGTGGGCGCAGAACATATGCGCGTGTACGTTAAACAGCATCTGGTCTGTGTATGGTGAATAAGTGACGCGGCTTACGTTTGGCTGGAGGTGAACCATGGCGGTGAGCAGGTTCTGTAGTGTAATGTACTATAATGGGGCTCTGGTCTGCATGCCTGGATGCAGCGCTGATAGTGTCTATAAATACAGCTTCTATCAGAGGATTTTCCTAGAAGCCCTGTCCGGGCGGGTGGGGTGTGGGGATGACATAGGGGCGAGGGGGATGGAACGGGGAGGAATGAGGCCGGAATTCAGTGGGGGCATGTCATCGGGGCTTTTAAAGTGTGACTAAACCGGGGGGGGGGGGGGGGCTTTCTTTGCCATTCGGCTGATGAGAGGACGAGCGCGTTGAAAGAGCGAGAAACCGGATTTCACAGCGATCTTAACACAGGGGTGACATGCTATGACATCACTGCGAAGTGCTCACTTTCCCAAAGCGTGGGGCTGACTGAGGGCAGCTCCATTTGCACCTGCTGCTAACAGGCAAGTTTATGCACCATATTACATACATTTCATGTGGCTTACTCGATACCACACACCCTGGGCCAAATCAGCTGGTGACAAAAAGAGAGCCGACAACACCAAAAGCACCACAGCCTTCAGTGATAGGACTTACACATGCATAGCACTGTTAACTAATTATTTTTATTTTCTTAAAAACTTCTTAAGCTGCAGTTGAGAATGCTCAGTCTCTTTCCACACCAGCCTGCCTCCGCTTCCCAGCATGCATTGCGAACGTGACCATGTTCTTCCTCTTGGGCAGCACTAGCTGTACAGGTACCAGGATGGGACAAACGGCCCCACCTGCATTAGCCACACGCACTGTGAGCCATAATGTCACTCTGGAGCCAAACAGTGACCCAGCGCACCTGACACTGCTAATGAGATGGCCCAGCTGTCAGGAGCAGCCGTGCGGTCTCCATCACAGTGAGGGGTGAGCGTTAATGACTGATGCACAGCCTGGCAACACTTTCACGCATACTACAGTCTCACGATCACACCAATGGACTTCATCTCACATGCAAACATGCACACACACACATAATACAACACAATACAATGCACACAGACAGACAGACACACACACACACACACACACAATACAATACACACAGACAGACAGACACACACACACACACACACAACACAATACACACACACACAGACAGACAGACACACACACACACACACACAATACAATACACACAGACACCCACATACAGATACAAACACATGTATGTCTACACAAATACAAACACTCACACATACACACACACACACACACACACTCACACACATACACACACACAACCCGCATGTACAGACATATATATACATACACAGACACACACACACAGTCACATAGATACAGATACACTGACAGAGATACAGGGATACAGAGAAACAGAGAGAGAGGCACACACACTCACACACACAGACACAGACACACACACACTCGTGGAGATACACAGACACACCACACACATGCACGCACAGAGCTTGTGTCTGGGACAGCGCGGCACTGGAATGCCAAAGCCCTGTCATTACTTTTATTAACAGGGCCCTGTCACCAACTCAGCCATAATTACACACACACGCACACACGCACACACACACACACGCACACACACACAAAGCCAATTTGCTCTGGCGGAAACTGCAACCTGATTCCTTGCCCTCATCGCATATTTAAAAAAAAAAATACATGATGAGGGCAAGGAGAAAGAAAAGAAAGAAAGAAATCCCAGAGAGCCAAGAGCAACATGGGAAGAGTGTCAGACGGTCCATGCCAGTGACCTGATGTGTGGGGTGTGTAAAAACAGATAATGAGAGCGCGGCCCAGGAAGCAGGGCGTACCGATGCGTGAAGGCCGGAGGCATGAACTCTGGAGCTCTGGGTTAGGGCTGCTTAGATCTCACGTGTGGGGAAATAAACTGGAAATAACGGCCTTCTGTGGAGGCCTCTTCACTTCTCGGACTCAGTTAACTTCTGGAGTGCTTTTAGCTAATAAACGTGTGGACAGTTACTGCTTCTAAACGAGGATCTTGTGTATGAAGGATGCCCAACAGGAATCCTGTATATATAATATAATATATATATTATACATAATAATAAGTTTTATGGTAATCATGAAAAATTCAGGGAAGGATCTCTCCCCACTCAACCCCCCCCCCCACTGAAAAAAGCCTGTGCCAGAAGTGAATCTGTCATCCCCACAACCACCGCCCCCCCCCCACCCCTCCACATTACACCTCGATCAATGGCAGATATGGATTGTGTGCCAGGCAGTCACTGTCACATGCTCTCCTATGCCTCACCGAGCCAATGGGCTCTCAGAATCCACTCTACACACCGCATACAGGGCGGGGCGTTGCCCATGTTTACAGTCCCACAGACTGACCCCCTTTGTGTATCCTCTTACCGATCCCCTTCATGAACGACAGAAGGACAGGAGTGGTGGGGGTTTGTGTGTGTAGGGTTTTTTTTTTTTGAGGTTTCCGATCAATATTTTTTCAGCTCATGGCGTTTTATGAATTGTATGATACCACTTAGGCAACAGATGTTGGCTTAAACACTGAGGTAAAATGGCACTCTAAATGGGCGGAACAACCTCTACAAAGAAAACATACATTCTTATGATTTCAATGAACATATTAATTGAGCTGGACCTCAAATTTAAGGACAGGTATATGAATACCCGGTAACAGAGGTCCCAAACCCAAGTAATGGTGAGTCTTCGTGTCTAAAAGTCTTTGGGGGTTTGTTTAAAAATCAGACACCGGTTTAGGCCTGGGAAACGTAGTGTTATGGACCTCTTAAACCAATCAATAAGCTGAATGTAGCACTAACGCACGGCATAAACCAGCAGACCGAACGGTTACCTGCTCCAGAGCCGAAGCTGATCCACGGCGGACGGAGGGAACGGCCACCACGCCTGCGCGTAAATAATACAGGCTGTTCCTGAGACCACCCCCATATTGCATCAAAAACTCTAAATCTGATATCTGCTGAATCTGAAACGGGCTACCATACAGTCCCTACGGAATTCTATCGAAATTGTACTGCTCTTGTGTCACCGTAGTGCAACTATGCAGTTCGTTAGCATTCAGACACATTGCGGCCATTGTTTATTCCAGTCTCCGATGACCAGGTGCCTCCAACTGATGTACATCCATCCTCATGAAACGAGAAATTTGCTCATTCATTTGCTTATTCATTAGTCTACTTATTAGAAAAAAAGTTCCTAACACTTTTAATTTTTGTTGGCGTTTTTCCTCACAAACGGAGAGAAAATTTGCAGGATCTTTTTTTTCTTCTTCTGTGGTATTGCCGCACAAACAGCCTTCTGGAAGAGCACAGTGCCCAGTGTTTTCACACTGCAAATTTTTACCGGAAGCAGTCAGCCATCCGGTTAATGTTCACGTACTGCTCGATTTGTTGAGAGAATTCGGACACACTCCTTACTACGCATACTAATTTTAGCCTACTGTATAGGGCACAGTAGGAACATTCGGACATCGTACATTTTTATGTGGGTCATCAACCACCACTGGGGGGAGGGGGTGGAGCTGTTCTGACAACAGCAGCAGCTCAATAATTAACCAATCAGACATTACAATTGACAACATAGGAGGGAGGGAGGGAGGGAGGGAGGGAGAGAGAGAGATGGAAGTTGGTTAAACTCTAAGGACTAAAATGATGCATGAAGTGCCGGTGCATGATTGAGAGATATATTCTAGATTGAGCATTGATCAATGTAGGAATAATGATTATTATAAGTGCTTATACTCGGATGTTTTATGTTAGCCTGCCTTACTGTAATGGACCCAGTATTAGAATGTATTCCCCTGTGGGTGGGTGCTGTGAACAGTGAACAGCCAATGGAGGAGTGGTGACTCTGTTCTGGGTACTGAGTGTCAGTAATAGTGCCTGTTAAACTCAACCCCACCAATTTCCTGTCAGCAAATCACTGCAATCAGATCGCAATCGGGAGTGCAGTGGGGGTGGGATTTTTGGGAAAACACGGCCAACAAGGTTCGTAAGCGTCATTCCGGTAAACATATTGAAGCTGCATGGTGGGGGGGGGGGGTGGGGGGGGGGGGGCGTTGCAAACTCCAACAAGAACTAAAAATATCCAAACATGCATCCTGTATCAAGAGTGATCTCAAGAGTGGTTTACAAGTACTTGGGGCAGACACATTTGTAGCTGAAACGTTTAATGTCCTCTCTGGGCCACCATACCTGCTTTTAAGTGGAATTGTCAGAGTAGAAACAGCAACGTTTAGACAGTCTTAATCCTGTAATCCTGTTTTAATTCCTTAATCAATCAAAAAAATGATCCAACACTCTGCTTTCTCTATATATGCTCAAAAACACTGGACAAGTGTAATAAAAGTGATGTCAAAAAGTAAAATTTGAGCAAAGCCACTCTCCTAATGAGATGTGCGTCCCCGACATACGTACAAGTTCTGTTCTGACCAACAGGTTGTATCTCGAAATGAACGGAAGTTGGACATATGTTAGCATGGCAAGTAGGAGTACACATGTAGCAGGATATCGTCTGATGGTCACCATCGTATGCATGTAGCCGTTAGCACTGTCGGCCCTACTACCAAGCGTAATTTTTATATTCACATATATTTTTTCTTTATTTTTTACATTTACACTGTATTTTTTTCAGGTCGTATGTATGGATGGTCTCAAGTCACATAAGTGAGGTGTGGAATTTTCCACTTGTGGCATCACATAAGCGCTCAAAAGGTTTTGGATTTTGGAGCATTTCGGATTTCCGATTTTCTTATTAGGGAGGTTCAACCTGTATAGATTTCTGTCCCATCACCCAGTCCAGCTCCAGAGTTTTATTTTGAGAAATGTCATGGAGGAATGAGAGGGGTTGTTTTGGGGCGCGCTGTCACTTTAAGCCTATCTGCCTCGTTAGTGTCTGAGCAGAGGCCCCGGAGAGGCCGGCCACTCAGGCCAGAGGCGCTACAAGTCAGCTCCTGTGCGGAGAAAAACGGGAAAAGCATCACTTCCGCAGCGGGATCAACGCTCTCATTCATTCATCCCTAAAAAAAAAAAAAAAAAACCCTCAGGAACGTTTCCAGCACTTACACCGAACAGGAAATATCATGGGATCTCCAGCCAAAGCCACAAAGCCCAAATTATCACTGCGAAACGAACAAAAAAAACAAAAAACAACAAAAAAAAAAAAAAACCCTGAGCCCACTTTCGGCTTCACTATGGCTACTGGAGTGGCTGTGTTTCTCCTCCATTTAAACGGGCAAGCCAGCATTACTAGAACCAGAACAAAACAAATAATCAGAAGGACCGTCTGCAAACTCTTCTTTGTAGTGCCTAGCTGACTGGTGTATGAGCCTGAAAGAAGCTTACACATAAATTAATATCTTAACCAATAATTATAACTTATTTATGTGCATCTCATCCCAGAACTAAACTTTTGTAACATCCATGGAAAGGGATACAGTTCTATATTATAGTTTTATATTACATTACAGGTATTTGGCAGATGGCTTACGATGCAGGTGAGGGACAATGGTGGCAGAAGTCTTACAGGGAAGTAAAGTCCCAAATGCCAGAAAAGACAGCATGTATGATATCTATATCATCTACTGCGAGCAAGGGTTACTGTCGTCAGATTAAGGAAAGAAACACCAGTCAGCAAATTCTCCTCTGTAGCTTGTAGCCGACAGGTTTTTTTGTGTCCGTTTTGAAAGGGGAAGTGGGACGGAGAGGGGGAAGGGGAAAGGGATGGTGTGGGGGGTTGTAGGCCACTTTAAACAGCATGCGCTAATGAGCCTGAAAATTTAAGCCCAACAAGACATGAAGCATAAGCTACTGTCATGGAGGTAATGGGCCGGAGATGGCGGGCGGGAAGGCTGCACACAAACCCTCCCATACCCGCCCCCCCCATACCAACCCACCCCCAGCCATGACAGCACCAAACTATGGCCTCTTAGATACTGAGGGGGGGTGGGGGGGTTTTGGGTTAGCAGCTGGCACTAGGAGAGTCGCAAGGGCACAGCTGTTCCTCGCCTCCCATGACAAATAACAGTTTTCCTGCCTAAAACAACACACAAGACGCCCTCAACGGGGCAGATTTAGGGGAGGGCGTGGCTGTGTCTATGCGCTTAGTGCACCCGAAGATCCGAAAGGGGTGCTTGGGGGGGGGGGGGGGGGGGTACACCTGGCCCCCCAGGTGTGCGTGATGTGCACCTCTTCAGTGTCACACACCTGATCGACAGCAGGGCAATACGATAATACGATTGCTGGCTATCAAATTTCATTTTCTTTCAAATGGTATTGTGAAGGTTTATTTGGTCTTTTGAAATGGTGATGATGATTTTTTGATTTTTAGATTAGGTTATGTCAGGTTACAGATCTCTAACTTCACTGTTCCTCCTCTCAGGATGAGTGCTGACGCATTTACCTCAGTACAATATAATATACATCTGTCCATTACCACTGACTGTTTCTCCATATCGACACATTTACAGAGGTTTATCAATATTGAAAACCCACATAATTATGACATTGATTTCTTCACGAACCGCAGGGTCCTGGTGGTGTCCGAATGGAACGGCCCTTGACATTGACCCCATACAAAAACTACCACTCAGGTTTTTTGTACGCTCTCTTTACACCCCCCTCACACACACACACACACTCACTCACTCACTCACTCACTCACTCACACACTCACACACTCACACACTCACTCACACACTCAATCACACACTCAATCACACACTCAATCACACACTCACACACACACACACACACACACACACACACACACACACACTAATCCTGAATGCTCTTCCCCTCTCCCGACGGACCTGCCGCTCCGCTTATCGGAACACACTCCTTCCTAGTAAAGCGATAACATCCTCCATTCCCCGCCTCCCTCCCCTTCAGCCATTATTTAACAAAAGGCGAAAGGAGAACCGGAACGCCACTGCGTATTAGATTAGGCTCCACCGTACTGCACAGGCCAAAAAATGCAATAATAATAAAAAACATAATAATAATTAAATCAACCGGTCCTATAAATAGGTGACCTTCCTGCTGACACAAGAAGTAACTGGGGGTGAGGGGGGAACAGACTTTATGATTGCAGAAGGGGCTTTGCTCACATGACGGACAGAGAAAGAGGGTGTCGGGGGTCTGGGAGATGCCGCATCGGTGTAATTGGGTAATCTGAGGAGGCCGTCCCTGTTTACATCGTTAGGCATCCGAAGGACGATCCCTCAAAGACTACTCCCCGAGATGTCCCGGGGGGAGGGGGGAGAGGATCGTCTCTCGGCGCTGGAGGTCAAAGCCAGCCTGACTCCATCAGGCAGCTGGCTGTCTCTGAGGAACCTGCGTAGGGCTGCAGCACAACGTGCGGCTCGGGGCCAAGCATTCCACCTGCATCTCATACGCATCCGAAAAGCTTCCACGGTGACATCACACTCAGAGAAACAATAGCATCCACTGGGGAAGTTACAGTGAAACCCAGATATAACGCAAGGAGTCGTTTTTTTGCATAAATTTATTTGTGTTTTACATTCTACTGCAACAACAATGATTTTTCGCAGAATTCTTTAATTCAAAGGGAATTTACTTGCCAGAAGGTTAATGTGCAAAAATCGAGCCAATTAGGGCAAAAACAGGGGTGTTTTACGATGTTAGGTCAACATTGGGTCAGTTAGAACGCTGATTTTCTTGAATCCCGACTTAGCGCGACCCTGCTTTTTTCTGCAATGACATTTTATGGACATCAACGATCGTGTTATAACAGGGTCACACTGTATTAACTAAAAAGGAATTCTGTAATGAAGTTTAAAAAAAAGGGAAGTTCAGTTTATTGTTTTTTTTTTTTTTTTATTAAAGAGGCAGCAGGCGCTTCGGGGTACAGAGAGCGCACGAAATGATTCAGCCCCTCACATCATTAGTCAGGACTCCCTTTCCGCCGCCTCCAGACACACAGAGAGACAAAGCAGCGTCTCGCAGGGCACAAACCCATCTGCAGTCAGAGGAGATCACAGGCAGGCGCGCCCTGACAGCGCTCTCACAACTGCGATGCCGGTGTCGGACGCACATCGCAAGCCGTTCCCCAGGGGAAACTCCCGGCGGTTTACGATCCTTTCCCGTCAGCGCGTCTTAATTCTGCTGCTCTCATTATGCAATTTGTGCACGCCCGAGTCCTTTGTTGCGTTTTTGTTTTATCAATTGCCCTTCCATCCCCCATGTAAAGTGTACATGGTTTTACACCAAGTGTAACATGAACGGAACGGACGCTTGCGCATGCATTTTGTCCGTTTACATTTTTGATACATTCAATTTTCACCCACAATTTACATCATTCCCCAAATGCCCCCTGAGGACAGGTGATGGTAGTTTGCTTTGCATAGAAACCATGAATGCACTTTGCAGGGGGATGGTCGGATAGCCTTCCAACAACAGCCAAGCTGCATGCAACCTGACAGCGTTCAACGCTGGACGTCCAAACAAAGAGCGTCTCCTCCAAGGCTCTTGGTTAAGCTCACCCTTGGAATACATCTGAAGCTGGACTTTAACACTGCTCCTCCAGTGCCATTTCCCATAAAAATAAATATCGCATGCATTCACAGCTCATGCATTTTAAGAACGCTTCTATGAAAGCGCGTCTCTTTACCCCGTGGCGCAGTGAAACAGGTACACACAGGTACGGAGGAGTCAGCTGCATGCAGGCTGACGTTAAAGCTCCAGGTTGCACTGTGCAGGTCTGTGTGGGATCTGCAGAGAGGTGAGGGTGCGTTTCTGAGGAAGGTTTCTACCTTTATCAATTCCTCTCTATTGCTCCACCACAAACAGATATGAAGTAACATGGATGTTAGCAAACAGAGAAGACAGTTTTCTTTTAAATTATTCTTAGTTTTTTTTTTTAACTTGGTTATTTTTTACTTGGTTCCAAAGAGACAGAATGTTGCACATCTCTTGATTCTACAGCAGGGCGTGGCCATTCCGCTGTTGCTATGCTTCACACCCTCTTCAACAGTTCATTAAGTCCTCAGTTTCTCAGAAACACTCCAGTTTCCTGATCTCCATTAGTCTCCAGTGATGAGTTCACAGCGGCCAAAATATTTCATACTTCTGAATACCCACTGGACCTTCATACTGAAACATCTGAACATCCCTATAACTCTTACCCAGAAACCCCGTCTCTCTCCACAGGCAGTTCCTATAATCATTATTGTTTGGAAATGTTTGTAGTAGCATTCCATGCATTGTTTTGCAACTCGCAGATCTCATGCCACAGCACTTTTTAAGATGTTTTAAATTACAAAGTGCCTGATAAATACAGTGCAATTGTAATCAGTCAGTCTGCAGTCGTTCTCAGTTGAAAACAAGCACGAATTTGCAATAGCTGTGACCAGGCCACTCCCACTGTCACGTCCAATAAACAGAAACACACACAAACAAACACACACACACACACACACACACACACGACCTCCATGCAAAATTTCAGCCTCCTAGAAAACAATGGCCGCCAAAAGGGCGGGAAATTTTTGTGGATCGACCAACCAACCAACCAAGAGCGACCTGTAGAGCTGCTGGTTGCACCTAAAAAAATCCTGTTTTAGATTAAGCCTGACTAAAAGCTTGACTTTAGTGAAAATCATGAAAGACTGGAGTCTGGGGCAGTGCCCCGCCCCCATGCAAAACAAATCCACAGACCCCCCCCCCCCCCCCCTCCTCCTCCTCCCCCCCATCCCCTCCATCATCAGCAGAGCCTCAGCTGCAGACACACGCCCCCCCGCACCCCTCCCAGCCAATGATCCTTGGGGAGGGGCTCCAAATGACAGAGGGGGCCCAGCTGAGTGGAGCAGCCGTACGGTCTCTGTCATAGTGGGGGGGTGAAAATTAATGACTGATACACAGCGGAATGGCCAGGTAGCGTGTGCGCGCACACGCGTACTCTCACACACACACAGACACACACACTACAGCCTAACAATTGCACCAATACAAACACAAATTCTCTATACATATGCATCAACATATACACACATTCACACATGCATGCATACACTCGCACAGTCCATGCACTTATTTTAAAATTTTACATTACAATTTGAGTTCTTACATAGATTCTCTTATCCAGAGCAATATTAGACAGTATACATGTCTACACACTACCCATTTTATTAATGGGGGTGCCCTACCTGGGGAATTGAACCTGCAACCTCTACGTTACAGATACAGCTGTACCCTACCCTCATTAATAACCTGCAAGGGTTATACATGTGCACAGTGATGCTTTTTATTCTCTGAGGCATATTCAAATGGCTTTCTCAAACTCCCAGTCTAGCAGTCTCCGTCTAGCCATATGAAATATTACATAAGTGACTTACAGAGCACGGTCTATGGATCCTTTATGCACTCAAGGAACAGGGTTAATTGATGGTAAAACTTGTATGATACATGGTCTTTGTCCAAGACAAGGGGGGGGAGGGGGGAGTGCCGCAATGGGGACACAGCCCTCACCACCAACCTCCCCCCACCCCCACAAATCTGTGTCGATGCAGGTTTGTTCAGACAGCACCCAGAGATCATGGGACCATGTTTCTAAGCATGTGTTCATAGGGCATTGCTGATCCAGGGTTAGTTTCCTACTGGCCATATCATAACCTCCTCCATTATGAGCTAAATAGGTCATCGCTGATCTTGGATCAGCTGACCCCACATGACAGATGAAAAATGCTGAAAAAAAAAAAAAATATGTTAGGATGAGCCAAGTAGACCTCTAAAGGATACGGAGAGGTACAGCTCTGATGGGTTTAGGAAACAGCTGGTACATTAGGGACACAGGCCTGGGTAGCACTGTCCTCATTCTGCCCCAGACTAAGGCAGGGGCAGTTCTAGCCCTTTAACATGACTCTCTATTACACAATATGTTAGCAATTACACGACTAAGGGAAACCGACAAGTCTCAGGGGGGCGTTTTTCCTTCTGCTCTATTGACAGTGTAATAGTTAACACAAGATGCCCAATTACCATTCTATCCCACCCTTCGCATATAAGACCTGTGCCAGACCAGAATAAATCCACACACTCGACAGCCATTTTTATTTTCATATGTTTTTTATATTAGTACCCACACTCTTATCGCTGCTAAAAAATCAGCTGATACCAATCTGTGCCAGTAAACTGCCACCACAGACATGTGATTGGGCTGGCTTTTAAAGACTGGATATGAAAAAAAAAATCCCAAACTATGGCACTGCTGCCTTAACATAACACAGAAATAAGCACTAAAAACCTTCAACTCTGAGGTACACCATTTTAAAGTAGTGAGTGCATGCTCCCATCTGATTGGTACAATGGTTGCAGCTTGGCCCAATCACAGATAATCATATGCACTGCATGCAAAGCAAAACAGAACCTAATGCATTTTTAAAGTTGTGGGAGTCAGTTTCGTACCGAACTTTCCACAATTCTCACAATTGCTTCTCCTCCAAATACACGGGTAAACATCTCCTCAGCAGTGTAAACACTACAGAAAATGCTAACTATTATTGTCAATCTCATGAAAGGCACTTTCCATGTAGACAGGCCTTCAGTCATGTCACACTGTTTAGCACCTTGTCCACAAACTCATGTCTGGCCAGCAATGAACAAAGCTTGCATAAGCATCTTCTCAAGGAATCCCAAACACTTCTTTGATGCTCTTCTCACAGTACAACAATGATGGCGCTTTGTGTTCCCATTGACAGGCAGAAGGCCCTATTTCATTTGTCAAAGCTGATGATGTAAGGGTCAAAACAGAAGCGAATGTGATAGACATATGGGTACCATGGCAACCGTACACTCAAAACTGATACAAGTATCACACAAACATGGGCTTTCAAATAAAACAATGCAGCAAAAATTCAGTATGACAGTCTTCTTATCATTGCTCCCTGAGTTGGTACTTTCAAAACAGACCCCACAGAGTTTGAATCAAATGAAAGACGTTTACAGTAAAGCACCAACTAGTGTGTTAAAAAATGTGCGGGAAAACTCTTCACCGACATGTCCAACTCTTCCCTCGAGCGATCCCTAAATCCTCCATTTGAGTAACAGTGATTTCAGAGAATATTTGCATTTGGTTAGTAATCTGTTTGGCCTGGCACAGAAACAAGTTTTCATCAGCTACAGCCCATGTCAGTGCCGGGGCACGGTTCCTGTTCGACTTTTCCCCGTTTCAGCCTCTGGATCGCAGTATGGAGGATCACCTGCCACTTCTTAACGGAGTCAGAGACCCATACTTTTACCTCACTTAAGAGGATTTCACAACCCACAACGTATAATATCAGAACATATGCTTATGGGTTAATCCATGCAATGCAACCTATCATTTCACTAATTCACTTTAAATGTATTCAGGAAAGCCTCAACTGGTAGGTAATGCTGACAGACCGAAGGGGACGCAGACTTAAAATTAAACCTGAGAACAGAGTTATCGTCTGAAAAAAGTTACCCAAAGGGAAATGAAAACGCATAAATCTACCTGAGGGACTACGGTGGTTATTCCATATTTAATTAAATTCCTCCTTGCATTTTCAATTTAGCGGCAAGCAGAGACAGCCACACGACTTCAAGGAAGTCGTACGTGTCTTACCCCATGAAAAACCAGTGCCTGAAAAACCTTTATTGGATCTAGTAATGTTCAAAGTGGCGTTCGGCGATCTCAACTCTGAAGACGTTTAAAACAATTGCAGCTTGCTTACATCCCCAGTGAAGTGAACGCAAGGAGCAGAATGCATCTTACCCGACACCTTGCAGTCCGACTTAGGCTGCAAAGAGTGCTTTCTTGGTTGCATTTCATTTGCATGTGTCAACGCAACACATTCTCCAGAGCTACCTCGTATTCTAAATGAGCGAGTACCTGCACAAATTACATTATGGTCGACACACAAAACTGCGTGAATGCACTGTCGCAGAAGAGTTCAGTGTGTTTTTCATAGAAATATTTCATGACCGCCCTTACAGGAAAAAGGTGACACTTAAGAGTAACCCAGGCTATTTAAAGTTTGCGCATCTGCCACTGAACAACGCCCCGTGTCCCATTCTAGAAATACAGTGCTTCACAAAAGAAACTTTGTAGACAGCAGAAACTTTATAATATGCTGGTTTCATAACACGAGCATGACTTTTTAATCCCACCGGAGCATAAAATTAACTTCATTAAATCCACTGCATATCGTATCTTTTTTTAGCCTACATGACCTCGCCGATCACATGCGTGCTGTTCTGACCTACTCGTCACTTGTGTCGGTGAAAACCGCAGGGTTTTTCTTCCAGAGCGGCTACGCATGAATGTAAAAAGTTAATGTGACAGACACAGAATCTGCACAGGTACATTTTTTGCTTGCAACACGCTTTTGCTGTTGTGAGCCTTGATGCATAGAACGAAAGATTACACCTAATTCGGGTAGGATCTGGTTGACAACCACACAGTTCACTACTGTACACTCTACTCAACTTGAAAGAAACAATCCATTCCTCACCTCGCAAGTAGTAGCCCCCGCTGTGTATTTTCTCCCGTCACCTTCATCGGGCGGATCTGTCCAACGTGTCGCCATTATCTCACTCCAAATCACAAAGGCAAAGACCCTCTGGACACTGCATTGAGCGACGAATGGAGAAAATCCGAAAGTATGCGGGAGCTGGTCCAGACGTAAAAAAGAAAAAGAAAAAAGAATTCTAATCCACTCCGTCTTCCTTCTTCATTTCCTCGGCTACGAGACTATAAAAACACAACAAATACAAGTTAGGACTGAGAAATATTTTCAAAAGAAACGCACGTAGTTTATTCAGATGGAGCCTCGCAAATTACTTAAGCCTGTCATTTTGGCAACCTCCGCAAAGACGGAGACCACCACCCTATTTTAATAGCCTACTGAAGTCAAAGCACATTAATCACCGATAACAAAAACTAGGCACTATCTAAAGTATGCGGCCTATTCATAGCACTAAAAAGAGAATGTTGCCTAACTTGACACATGGGATAATGCTTCATTGTGAAAGTTTATTTTAGCATAGCTACCTAGCTTGGCTAGCAAGCGAACAGCTCGCGAGCTAGCTAGGGTTCTTGCCATCCTTGCAGAAGGTGAACTAGCCGTTTAGCTAAATCTAAAACACGCTTTTGTTAAAAAAAAAAAAAAAAAAAACACACACACAATAAACGAATGAATAAAAATAGATCAAATGATTATGTAAGATGGATGATGACAATACTTGCAAAATTGCCTGTTAAAGTAATCCAACTAATTTAATCATTTTTATATGGACAGTTTCGACCTGTTCAATTTAGGATAACTAGTAACCTAATTTCTTAACTATCTTACCTATATTCGCCATACTCAGGCCAATGTGTTTATCTAACCATCAACTGCAGAAACATTTCCCCTATGATCATGGATTTCAGAACTTTATTCAACAAGCATGGAAATGGACTGGCCCTGAAAATAACAACAAAGGGCACTTATGTTAAAGCCCGTTCAGTGGCTACTTTAACTTAAAACGTGGGCATCTGAAAGCGCCCCATACAACTAAAAAGATGCGATGTGTTCTGACTCCACGCAACTGTATCCCCATGTGAACAATTTGAGGTAACAGCTGCTCCTCAGGGCTACGTGTGAAACCCAAGGAAAGGCTGCCCTCGGTGACTGAACCATTCCACCCAACACAAGGTTAACTTTCCCTCTTAAGCGATGACTGTCTTTTTGGACCGAATCCGATTGCTCAATTAGATAATGTTATGGTTCATCTCAATGAGGTGGGCATCCACTACAATGAAAAACAAAGTCTATTGGTGTTTTTTTATTATTATTATTATTTCAAGATGGGGAAACTAACTAGATATTCATGTGGCTAGCCTTACAGCACGCATGCAGCAACCAATTTCGCAGTTTTTTTTCCCTTGACCATAAATTATAAGGTTATCCCACTTAAGCTCCCTCAAAGGTCGTTTATCTTCCGAGTACTTCATAACTGTAGTACTTCATACATTAAGTCCCACACACGTTTTAGTCACAGTGGCGAAAGTAACTAAGTCTAACAACGCTGGATAACTGCATGTATTGTTACACTGCAGCCTGTTACCGTGTGACCAGCTAATACAAGTAGTTTTGTTAGCTGGATACCAAACTTACCTGTACAAGCAAGAAAGCTTTAAATCCATTTCGAAAACATTTGGTATTCAAAGTAATTCATCGTCCAAAAATCCAGAACACTTCGTTCGTAGATCAACAACTATGTACGCCAAAGACTCAACCATCTATCCAGCTCAAAAATGCGTGAAAGAGCTAGCGTCAGCTAGCCCGTCTACTTCTGCGAGCGAACAACCTGTTTGCAAAACAATACAGAAGCAACGTGGTAAACGCCCATTAAAAACACAAAAACATTTCCTTCCTTTGTGCGAACAGAGCAGTCATTGTAACAGGGCTGTGTGTAGTCCATATTTACACCTTCCAAGTCGGTCTTTAATCAGGTAACAATTAGAGTTGGTCCGCCTTGCCCTCGCCGTTCCGCTGTGGACTGTAGGATTGAGGGAGCGCAGAGCTCCAGCTCCACAGTGCTCCAGCTCCAGCGCCCTCCCCTCGCCCGCGGCGTGCCCACCCAATCACAGTCAACTTTCCTCCTAATTCCACTTTCAAACTCAGCCAACTGAACACGTTCTCGGCATAGCCAGCGAGCTAGCTAAGCATCCATTCAAAGGTGTACGCGAACATGTCATTTCGGTTTGGAGCACTTTAATAAGGAACTTTAAACTTTTCATATCGAATTCAGAACAATGTCAACGGTTTTATGAGTACCTGCATAAAATGTTTCACAGTGTTTGGTGACCTGAAACCATCTATTAGCCAACTTCTTAATTCGGCTTACTGAGTAACTGCTGAGCTAATAAGTCCCATAAAAACAAAAACTTTATGGTTGGCTATGAAAGTTATCCCATGAGTCCAAACAAACAACCATCTGAAAAAGCTCTGGGAAAAGACAATTAAACAGAGGTCATAAAAGTCCTTATCTGTTTATTCTTTTGTGATTGGACCTGTATACATTAAGACGTTACCTCTGCAAATAAATTGTTTCGTAGTTTATTGTCATAAAGTTGCGTAAGTTTACCAACCACAAATTATTTTATGTCCATATTCATTCAGTTGCATTATTGGACTTCCTCGTGTTGGCGTCCACAGGGAAGCTCAGATTTAAAATACTTATCAACCATTGTTTTTTTGTTTTTTTGACGTATTGCTTCCCCCACGTGATCTATAGGTTATTATCCAGAACTGTCAAGATATGATATTGCCATAAATAATTTTAATCAGGACTACAGTCCTGCAAGTTGAAATATTACATAACAGTTATTATCATTTTAAGACAAAGGGGAACAGAGGGCTGCATGCAAACCGTTTGTTATACAATACATATGAATAGAAGACCTCATTTGACCTACTATGAAGAGAAAGGCCTATTGCTCATGGTACAGTAAAATGAGTGGATAGACTACTGCATCGCTCAGAACAATGTATGATTTATACACTGACAGACTAATGTAAATGACAATATAGCGTGCAAAACAAACATAATTATAATGTATTATTATCTATTGGCTATTAAATTTTACTATTATGCAGGTTATACATGAATTTATTTAGGACCTAGTGTGTATTTTGTAAATAAATACATTCTGATACAACTGATGCGTATCCTTGACGGTTTAGTTCAAAACGAGGCAATAAATCCTTATCACACATTTCATACAAACATTTCATTCAGATGCTCTGAAATGTTGCCAATTTGGGTGTGAGGTACTGGTTTTAGCAATCAGAGACTGGGGCCGATAGTCACTCAATATTTTCCTTAACTTTTACTTTTGAATTCAATTGTTATTTTTTCTCCCTGAACAAACAGTTTGGAAATTTACTTCTATTGTTGTTGAGCTCATAAAACGGTGTCTTTCAAGATAAAAATAATCACGTGCATTTCATTGTCAGCCAAGGTTAGGGGAAACAAAATGAATCACGGTCTGGATAATCTGAATTGGTTTAATTTAACGCAATGATCCTGCAGTTTTGAAGCGAAAGTGATAATCACGGAAGAACGAAAAACTGCTGAGGTACTGCTGAACAACTTGCGTGCGGTCAAAGTAAAAACAAACAAACAGCTTTAATTGTTTTCCAGTTTTCATCGGCCTTGTGGGATTCCGTAGATGAACAAATAAGCTATAACATTCTTTGAATGGAGATTTAACTTCCAGTGTGTGTTTCGCCTACAGATCTTTTGTTGTTGAAGAAGGTCGATGGAGCCCACACTGAAATCGGTGATGACATAATTTACACATTTAGGAGTTTTTAGCAGGCAGAGGGTGGACATCCCACACGCAGGTAACTCGAATACACACGTTTGCCATTCAAGATGCTGCAGAACTTGAAAACTAGACCTACGCACTCCTGTTTACCAGATGTCACATCATTTTGCAGGTCACGTTTAAAAGTTCCACATCAAGCACTATATGAATCACTAATTATTTGTAAATTATTCAGAAGAAAGACTTCTTCATTCATCTACACTGGGCAAGCAGGGAATGTATTAAATAATTTATTAATCGTGTATGAATTATGTATGATTATTTTGATTCTCCTTCATGAAAGTGGCCGAAGAGAAAGAAAGTTCTTTTTTTCTGACGGATTTTTTAAAAATTGATTTCTTGAGTAGCGATTCAAGCAATCGATGAGTTGCTGCAATCTTATATTTGCTTGCTTGAATAATCACTCAGCCAATATCTATGCCAAGATGGAACCTTGTGATGTTTATCATTTCATGGGATGCGAGAATACACTGCTATGATCACTATGGCGCACAACTCTGGGGGCAGTGAGCTACTGTCATCGCTCCGCCAGTGCGCCCTGGACCGTGCCCTTGCCCCGAAACTATTTGGGTGGATTACTGTATCGTCACGTGGTTTCCAGGTTCAACGCAGGGTCGCGGTTGGGCTAAAATAGATAGCAGCAGCAGTTGTTGTTCACTGACTCGGGTCACATCCGGTCACATCCAACCACCTCCCTGTCGGCGTCACACTAACCACCAAATCGAACAATCTGAGATGACACTCATCTTTTCTGCGCCACGAATGAACGGTGAGCTGGTGTGAAGTGTACTCGTCCTTTTGTGGAGTTAGCTTATGTGTATATGTTAGAAGATGCTGATCCAGCTCTGAGACTGTGTGTTATTTCACATGACGCTTCATCAAAGCGCAGCTTTCCTAGGTAATGATCGATTAGTATTATTCATATTCTCATTGTTTATCAGGCTCTGGTCGGGCACCGAAGAAAAGGCAATGCATTAAGTCAGTGAAATGAAATCAGCACTTCAGGTTCTCGGTTTTGCTCCTCGAGAACAGAGGAGAGCCCAAAACGGGAACGTCGCTGGTGACGTCACACTGGTGTTGTCTTCAGGCTCAGGTGCTACAGAACTTCGCTCACCTGAACAGGTGTGTCCTGAATGTGTCCTCTGTCTTCATAGATAACCACCCCCGCCCCCCCAAACCACCACCACCACCACCACCCCAACCGCTCTCATTTTGCAGGGGTTTAACCTCCTCAAAATTACATTACTACTACGTTATTAATACACTATTCTCGTTGTATTCACAAACACATGAGCCTACATTTTATATTATGCTGTGATCAAAAGTAAATAAGGAAAACTGCAGAACAATAGAATCGTTTACCCCCTAGGGCAAAGAATTGTTGTGTGTTCTAGTAACTCCGAACAACTAGTAAAACCACACGCTGTAACTGTTCCAAGTAACCACAAACACATGGTTTGACATTAGGCCAATCCTTTGATTATATTCTTTGCATTACATTCAAGTGTAGCATACTCTCACACGTACACACATAACACATGAAACATAAAATCAACAGGAACAGCTGGAGGGTTTTGTAAAGTAAAATCCTTCTAATGAATTTATATTATTCAAGAAAAGTGACTCACTCAATGCCCAACGAAAAATTCTCCTCAGTAAACAGAAAAAGACATGTGACTAAATGTGATTCTGTAGATGAATTTTCCTTGCCAGCTGCTAATACAAAAAGACATGATCATAAAACAGCCATGTCAGTAAACAGGGAACCTTCATTGTTTTACAGATCTTACGAATCCAATCTTACTCCACAAAGACTCATGTCCATTGTATTGAAATATATTTAGTAAAAAATAGAATGAGACTGAAGTCTTGTTCGATTTAATTGGATATTCCCTTAAAGAGACTAAGGGTCTGAATTACTGAAACATTTACTTTGTGCACAACTGTTTTGCTGTTGCATGAAGGCTAAGAAAGCATGTCATTAGTTTTGGTGGGTTTGTTTGCTCCCATTACAAATGATGTCACTAAATGTGCATGTCCAAAAAGCCTATATCCTCCACAGCCTATAGCCTAGTGGCTAAGGTACATGACTGGGACCAACCTGAGGTTGGCGGTTTAAGCCCCAGTCCAGCCACAGCAAGAACGCCAAGGCCCTTGAGCAAGGCCCTTAACCCCACATCGCTCCCAGGGAGGATTGGCCCCTGGTTAGCCTAATCAACTGTAAGTCGCTTTGGAAAGCATCAGCTAAATGACTGTAATAGTAATAACAATGGCTAATAATAACAAAGACTTCTTGATAAATCTGGCCATAAGTGTGTTTGATTGAATCTCGTCCATACTGTTATTTTTCTCTGTGACTTTACATCACTCTGCTTATAGCCTACTTTTCAAGTGCCTCTGCTTGTTCCCTCACCATTGCCATGTAAAAGCCTTCTTGTACTGTAAAGTACCTCAGTGTCTGTTTTCCCTTGTTCATTGTTGATGGGAAATTGGTTCCCACGAAAACGTAATGGATGTGAAGGGGTAAGAAGCTTTGTCTGTGGTCTGTCTAACGAGACTGCGACCAGGAAGGACAATAAGACACAAAGAGTTATATTGTTTTCTGCCACTGCACAGATTAAAGACAAGCAATTCCCATTGACGCACTAAGCAAGAGGCCCCCCCCCCCCATCCACCGGTGAATCCAGCGCACCTGTTCAATAGAAAATACAGTGGAACCCAGGAGCCGAGGCTAGGTTACACACAACAATAAGGGAGTTCATGTTACAACAGGAAGCCAATCTGATCCGAATGCAAAACAGAACAAAGGGCTGCTCACAAAAGCCTAACTTTCATAACTTTTTTTTTTCTTATTGAAAGTTTCTTTGTTGACTTCAAATAATGAGTTCGCTTTCGTGATGTGTGTGGGATTACGTGTTTTTGCACATTAGCCATTTTCAAATTAGCCCTCCCCCCCAAAAAAAAAACAAAAAAAAAAAATACAAACAAATTAAAAAGAGAACAGAACTCAGAGTGTAAAGACCGCATTCTTACATGGTGGTCAGTTAGAAAACACAAAACACATTTTTGTGATTTAAAAAAAATGAAATTACTTTTTAAGGCAAACAACAACAACAAAACAATTGATGGGCGTGGAAGCAAGGATAAAAAAAAAAAAAAAAAAAACACACACCACACACACACAGGATGGGGTTGGATGGTTGGTTGGTAAAAGACTGCACACATTACGAGTCTTGAGTCTGGCTTCAGAAACACTGAAGTGGGGCTGACATCCCAGCCATGTTTTTTTTTTTTTTGGTGGGGAGGGGGCTTGTTTGTCACCTTGTTCTGCTCCAGCACCACCCCTCTGTTGTCACCTTTGAGATCTGACCGATTGATCCTGAGTGTGGAGGAGCGGACTGGAATCCCTGTCTGTCTGCCTCTCCCCTGGGGGTCGACCTTTCCTTTCTCTGGGACCATTGGGTCAATTTCAACGCACTTATCTGGAGTTAGGCCTGCGTCTCGGCGTTAAAGTACTGATGTAGTGTCAGGTTTCCCCTGTGCGCATCCTAGCTTTATCCATTATGAGCAGAATCACAAAGCTTACCCCAGTGCAGAGGCTTTATTCATAGTGTCTCTGTGTATGGAGAGCTGATCTGGGATCAGCTTTCCCCTGCCTACATCCCAACCTTCTCCATTATGAACTAAATGGCAATGCTGATCCAAGATCAGCGCTCCAGGCTCAGTGCAGTTCATGGGTATGGGCCCGGGTTTAAACCAACAAAGCACAGAGCTGCACTTGAACTGGATCAGCTATTCCTAATCTGTGAGAAGAAGAGGAGTTGCTCCAGTTCAAATATTTTGGTATCAGATTGCATATTGTATAGTTGTCTAAGTGTAAGGTGAAAAATAAGTAGATTAAGAAAAAGCTTGTTTTTTATCTTTATTTTTTCAGGTTGTGTATGGCCCAAAATTTGACTTTTCCATTCCAGTTTTGACATAGTAATAATCTATAGGTCTAGGCGAGTGGTCTTATGAGAAACATGCAGAGCTTCTTATGAGCTCTTAAACTGGTGCAGCAGGATGGGAAAGGGTCCTTTCTTTGGCCTGGACACGTACAGCAAATGAGAAAAACTGACGCAGATAAACCACCAAATATCTCACAACATTCAATGACTCTTGAGCTGAACTGAGCCAAGAGGTGCAAAAACTTCCCCTCTGCCCTAAAAGAGGAATTTGACGGGGAAGTGGAAAGAAGATACCGCTGAACTTTGCAGAGCATGTGTGCGTTACAGTTTTTAGTGCAGGTGCCAGTTTCTGAGAATCAGCAGGATGACTTGCAGGAATAAACCACCAACAATGTGAGGAACATTTCTAGGCCCTCAAGGCAAAACGTTTCCAGCTCATAATGTGTTGTTCAGTCCACTGGGCTTCCAAATGATGGAGGTCTGAACTTCTATAATGGAAGTCAGGATTTCAGCCAGTCAAATGTGGCTTTCTTTAGAGAGAAAGAAAAAAACATATAATACGGAAAACATACAGTAGGGAAGAGTTTTCCAGACTTGTCAGGTTCACAACCTTATGGTAAGCATGAGCCTACCCACACTGGCTCTTACGAAAGAATTTGACTCCCCTCAAATTCCGGGAATGCACTCTCCAAATAAACTGATGGTCAGTCATTTCTTTTGACAAATCACGATCTTGAGGCTCTGGTTTGAGACAGTGATTTGTCAGCTCAGCTTTTGATACAACCAATCAGATTGCAGGAAATTAGTGATTTTTTTTTTTCTGTAAGTTCAGAGCACTTTACAAAAAGAATGAAGTAGAAAACAAAATCAGCAAAAAAGTGAAAAAGCTGTAAAAGTAGGACAATCAAGATAACTTTAAATCTGTAATTCTCCACATGCATTACAGATGAATAAAAGAATGTTTTTTTATAGAGACCTAAATCTGGATATATAAAATGCTGCCCTGATAGTTTTCCTCAGTCTTAAGACCTGAACAGCAAATGCTACCTCATCCCTTGGCTTTAAATAGGTTTCTGGCACATTAAGAAAAAAAAAGAAAACTTTATCACTTCTTCCTTTCATCCTTCCAGTACACTGCTTACCTCACCATACGTGCTCACTATCTCTCCACCACTGTGAGAGTCACAGGTTTTTTTATTAACTGCTGACAGTAAACATAAATTGCCTGCACAGTATGAGATGGGGTGCTTGGGGGGGGGGGGGGGGGGGGTGGGGGGGCTGGGGGGAGGATGATGCTGGAAGCACTTGGAGGCAAAGAGCAAACTCGATCAAAAGGAAGCTGTGATCAGTGATCAGAGAAAAAATGTCTCCGAGTTCAACAATATTTTGTTTTATTCTTTCGTCATTATAAGCCACTGAGAGTCAAATAAAAAGGCTCATAATAATTACAATGTATTTTGACATTTTTACCTCATGGACAGGAGATAAAGAGCGCTCTGAAGTCTGAAGTCTGAAGCCGTCTCTCTTCTCGATAACGGAGGTGATAAGGGTATGTATGGCAGTCTCCAGTCAGGCGTCTGTGCTGTTAGCTCCATCTCAGAGACACTGTGGTTTTTACTCATCAAGTTCATAATCTCGAGGCCCGATGTGGTTTAACTCATGCAGGGGTTCTGGAGACATGCTTTTCTAATAAACCAATGGGCAGCTCCTATTTCTGACAAATCCCAAAGTACCTGATATATAATGTTTGAAACTGTAGACTAAAACAAAAAATTCAGAAATCTTCTGGTACCAATCAGATTGTAGGAAGTCTAGGGGCAGGATTTGTTCAACATTTGTCCTTATCTTTGGCTCAAAATTAAATGCATGAAGTCATCCTCACTGCCGCAATGTGGTGAGTTGAATGAGTTCAGCAATCATGAAAATAGACTTGTCAAATTGTTCTTGTGGAGAAAAAGCATAAACATTATCAAGAACTAAAGTCAAGGACTTATGTTGAATCTAGGCTAGAAAAGTTCATTAAGCTCTCCAGATGCTTACAGCGCTGTTATAACAGTCTGAGAGTAAAGAGTACAGGCGTTTTCGCTGAAGCAGTGCAGACCGTAGACAGCCAGGTGATATAGCCGGGTACCTCAGGTCACAACACAGGAGAACTAGTTTAGGCAGAGATCCCAAAATGTTACTGAGGCCCAGGGAAGCTGAACAGCTGTTCCGACAGAGCTACAAAACAAGCCTTGGAATGCAATGTAATACCCACCACTGAACAGGATTATCTGCAAAATAACCTCATGTTCCAGGCCTGTATCTCTCCACTATAATCCTGTCATGTGAGGCTACTTTTGAACCTGTTCTGCCAGGTAGACCAGCTTAAAATTTCATCTGTCCTCCCTTCAGTTCAACAATCTCTAATAATCTTGTAGTGGGGAAAACAAGCTAATAAATCAATGTTATGTTCATGATATTTTTGCTAAATTGATATATAGTAATATAATATATTGATCTAAATTCCATAGAAAAACACCTAGCCGATATGCATTTAAACACCTCATACACAAAAATTAGGTCACTTTTTCTTCAAAAAGTTTTGGGTTGTCAATGCTAGGCACACTTTACCAGGGCATGCAGTAGAGACGGAGGCATTCAGATTGCTCAAGACCAGGCCTGATGCAGTGCTGGATGCTCAACACAGTGTCACAATGAGGAGGCTTGCTGAGCCAAATGGCCCACTCTTGTTCTTTTGTATGTATCCTGATGTTGAGAGCAGGGAATTATTTTGCAGATTATTTTGCATCATAAACAGTTTGTTTTATGCACACATTGCAGATATACTGTCATTTTTTCTTCCTGTACTGAGTAACAAATATGCATTCCTTATAGAATATTTAATGGCGATGTCTGGGTCCAGTGCTGTACCGGTTTCTAAATGCTTGGTTCTCGTCATGCCTTTCCACAATCTCACAGCACAAGGACAAGGCTGAGAATGGAAAGAACAAATTGGAAATGACATTGAAAGCAGATCCAAAGCTCATTAATTATTCAATTAGCTTTTCAGACCCATGTAATTTGCCATGGGGTTTTTTATTTTTTGAGTCTGCAAGGTGAAACCCCCTGGCTGAAATCGACCTTTCCACGGCGCCCAGGGTCGAACTGTACCGTCTCTGTGGTGTACAGTGTGCCCTTCTGTCTGACAGTAGCTGAGCACTCGCGTTATGTGATTAGTAGCTATTGTTCATTCATGACCTTGTTGTTATATGCTTTCCCCCATCTGGAACATTCTGTTCCCCCTTGAAACCCCCTCCCCATTTCCCCCACCTCCCAACGCTCTTTCAACACGGTGTAGATTACGACTACTATCTGAGGATCACCTGACTCCCACATCCCACCTGAAGCATACTCTTCCAACCTCACTCGGCCGTGAACAAAACAACCATGTCTGGAACATTCTTTTCCCTCTCAGAGTACATTTAATATGCAAGATGTACGTACACATTATTTGCACATTATACACCTGTATGACAAAACCAGGAGCAAGGGGGAAAAAAACGTTTTATTCAATTATTGCATATTTATCCACCTTTATTGGAAACAAAATACACACACATACATACCCACTTTTAAAAGGCTTAGAAATCTCATTCACAAATTGATGACAATCGTTGATTAAAAAGAATTTAGACAAGAAAGAGGTGAAATGTAATAAGAAGATTAAGCAGAAAAAAATATTTAAAACAACTTTTAACTATCAAAAAGATGGAAATTAATCATCAGTAAATCATGATCTTTCTTGAGTTGCCACCAACCTAAAATCAAACAAGGATGAAAACTTTGCTTTTAGGTTTCAGAGTGAAAGGAGTGTGGCAAGGCAATGCTCAGAATCTTCTCTGTTCAAGCCATCGTCAGTTAAAAAGTAACTGGAGGCTTCTCTAATTCATTCCAATTGTTGTTACATCATTAATAGCGAGATGCTATAGTAAACACTATTGGGAAGGTGAGTGATTATGAGGTCATAATAAAAAACTGTCACATTGCCATTGGATAGATCCAGCTGTCTGTATGGTATGTATGTCTTGAGGTGGAAAAGCCAACCCAAAAGCACACTTCTCCCTCGTATGCTGCAAGCTGCACATCTTCATAGATTACTCAGCATGAAAAACAGTTATACAAAATATAACACACATAAAACTTAATGCTAAATCAACCACTTAATGATGAATGTTCTATTTAAATAGTGCAATTTTTTTTTTCCTGAAAAACCATTCATGTATAATGAAAGAAAGTGAAAGCTACAGCAATTTGAACAGATGAAGTGTGATGAAAAGACAAAACATTTTGTTAGCCACAGATCCAGTTGTGCTGAACTTTATATATTTGTCACTAATTTTCTCTGAATTACACATCAGTTGTCTCTACATAAAATGCTATGATATCATTAAGCCAAACGCAGTAAAACATTCCAAATTAGTTATTAATAATATAAAACTTAAAACGCATACATTTTACATTGCAAACATACAAATATCTGATAAACAACCACCGATAGTATATCAAGGTGCTTGTTGTCTTTTGACTACTAGGTGGTAAATCAGTAAACAATTTTCACAAAGACCCTGTATGTTTGCATAAATAAAATGTGTCCTGGCCAGGAGAGTGTTTGAAATACTCGTGTGGGGGGAAAAAAAAAAAAAAAAAGTTGCTCATATAAACAGACGGGACGCAGAGACGCTGGCAGGCGTTGCGATGTTTGTTGTCGTTTCGGGACCAAAGCACGCTTGCGGGATGGGAGGTGGAAGTGGTGTGCAATTAGCTAACCTCAGAGTAACAAAGAGAGGAGGCAGGGCGACCGGGAGGCGCATGATTGATGGGGGTTGTGTGACAGTTTTCACTGCGTGTGTCTGAGGCAGGAATCCAAACCTTGCCGCCGGAGACAGGCAGGGAGGTTTTTGTTCTCCGTTTCAGATCTTGTATTTTATCTTCCCCCTCTCGCTGATTACGCATATATGCTACGAAAAAAAAAAGACAAAATAACGAGAAATTTCTCAGGCGCACAAACATGCACCCCGTCCCCCACGTTGTTGGCTGAGAGAATGCTGACTGATCTGAAGCCCAGCAGACACAACTGACTCGAGCTTGAACACGATGTTCATGCCTCCTGAAGTTTCTGTGCTTTGTTAAGAACTGCTGAGTTCAACCACAAGAAATTTCATGTTCTACTCCTATGTCTCTTTATCTAGTCTCTGGAATAGATATCCTGCAGTTTCTTAAGCCACCAGAGGGGGTGCTGTTACATTATGAGATGCTGACGAGTCACTCAGAATCAATTTACGTGAAAGGATAAAGAGACAAACATATTGCCTGGGAGAAACTTGCATGCTTTTTTTTTGTTACAATTTCGTACCAAATTATTACAAGAAACAAAATGTTATCAAATACATTGTACCAGTTCCCCAGACATTGATTAAGTCTAGTCCTGGATGGGACACTTTCTTCAGTGGAGATTTTCATTGAATTTTTCTTTTAGTTAAGGGCTAGGCTTAACCCAAGTCCAAGTCACCAGCCCCATGACCATTATATATTTGTAATAGAAAATGAATAAAATTAAATAGTATGTGAGTGGGTGAGTAGTAAGAGTGTTTACGTTCTGACAGTACGATTAAATATTCTTTTTCTTAAGGTTATTTATTTCTTAGGTAACAGACTGCCTACAATACAGATGAGGCATAAAAACCTGGCTGTCCCCTGCTACTTCTTAAGGCTGTTGACAGGTCCTGATGCAAATGTCTGAGAGCTAATGCAGAGGGGAAGGTGTTATTTCAATTCGTTTGTTCTTGTCACTTATTTCACTCGTGAGGTTTCAGCTCTTTCAAATGCAGATTGCTGAGAAGCACCAGGCTCCCCTCCTGCTCTGAGTCACATCGGCCCGCGCTTCCTCTAAGCTCTGGATGTCTGTTTCAATAAAGCTTACAGATGCAACAGAAATGCAAACTCACGTTCAGGTCCCGGAAATACTCATTGTAGTCCAAGGCATAGCCGACAACAAAACGATTAGGGATTTCAAACCCAACGTCTGTTTGAGACAAAAGAGGGGGAAAGAATAACAGCAATCCTCAAGAGGAAAAAAAAACCACAATACTTCACAGGCACAGAGAAAAAAGGAACACGAAATGTAGCAATTTATAATAATACTGCACATATCAACTTTAAAAGTTGTTACAATTTTACAAATTTGTTCCAGAACAAACATGAACTGAATGGTTGGAAAAACTCTTTCTTCCTGTATGCAATTTCTTATAGTTAGAGTACATATAGAGTATTGGCAAATGTACACAGTGAATTCTGAAAAGGCTACACTGCAAGCATGCTTTGGAAATATGCCATGATTCACATGCAAATGGAATGTGCTGGCAGTGAAAATGAAAATGAATTTACATACAATCAGGAAGGCTCCCGACTCCACTGGCCACCCTCTTCACGAGCAGCCTGAAACGGTAAAACATGCCCACACTGAACATAATCTTCTGTCCCAACCCTCACAAGCCCGTCTGACCCATCCTGACGTTTGAATACCACATCCTGTAGCATGAACATACTGCTGCACAATGATTCAAGACCAAAAGCTGACATGCCATAAAAGCCAATTTTCTGACCTCCTCCTGCAGCGATTTTGGGACTCACCATAATGCACGTCCTTGCATATATTTCAAATACGATGTAGCTGTACTGTTCATAACGTTATTGAGGTAAATGAGTGTTACTTTTCCACTGAGTTACATTATTTCCTACATCAACACTCTTTGCTTCTGTTTTACATGTTTTTTTTTTTTCCCCAGAAGTCAGGAAATGCTTTTGAGGGTTTTTCTTGGGTCTGGGGGGAAGACTGCTCCCTACTGGCCCATGAAGACCTCTTTCAGATGCAGCTGGAGGTCCCCTTGCCAATTACTAACCAAATCCACACCTGCTTAGCTTTAGAAATTTGCCATTGAAACGATTCAGGAAGTTATGGCTTTTTCTTTATTACTGCTGTGCGGACCGAGGGCAGAAGAGTGAAAGGCTAAAGTCATTGTCGTGTGTTTGATCTGTATGGGTGATGTGTATGGCTGCATTGATTTTTCAGAGCTACGGCTTAGCTTACCCAGCGACCTTGACCATCTTGGGTCTGAAGGTCTCCACATGCTTCAGAAGGGCCTTCATGGTCTTTCCTGTATCCACTATCGCCTGCAGAGCAGACGGAGTGTCAGGAGGGAGGCATCGTAATACACATTCTGGAAATATATTCAAATATATTCAGAGCATTTTAAAATAACAGAAAATAACTGCGATGTCTTAAACTTTCTGTTATTCTGTTAGATTGACCAGGCACTCAGCTTTATATTGTTGATTGTATCACCAACAGTACTGTAGCCATTTTCTTACTACTTTTGCCATTTAACAACATCAGGTAAGCGTTTATTTGTTCAAAATTTTATGTTACAAAGCCTTGAAAATAGGACAGTGCACAACTGATGATGCAAGCTTTGTGTGTACGCGTGAGCGCACTTGTATGTGCATCCATGTACACAAGTGTATGTGCTATGTGTATTGTGTGTCTTTATGTGTGTCTTTGTGTGTGCCTGTATGTAAATTATGTGTGTGTGAGCATAGACGATGAAAGACAGAGAGTCATCAGACAAGAGACTCATTAGACAAGACACAACCAAAAAAACTGAGGAATGACCCAGACGTGGGACGATACACATCAAAAAACCCCTCTGAATCAGTGCGTGTGGGGCCCATGGGGGGTGAGTGTCCCAAGAGGCCTTAACACAGCGATGGGGGGGCCGGGTGGGGGTGTGGGCCTGGCAGGACAGCTCCTATTGTTCTCCCTCTATTCACTGCTCCCTGATGAGACCTTTTTGTGTCTTCACCTTTGAAACGCGACTCATAATTATGCCCCCGCCATTGTTCCGGACTGTGTGCGTTTGGGGGGGGGGGGGGGGGTTTCGTTTACAGCGGGTCAGGTCCCCCTTCTGCACGAGTCGATACGTCTGACCCCCATTTTCAGCCTTCTTTACGGACAAAAGCACCCACTTACAAACGTCATCATTGTCATCGTCTTCATCATCATCACCTTTATCTGCTGTCCTTGGGATCGCACCGAGGGCCTGAGCTCGTTAGAGATCCAATGTCGCTACCCAAAAGAGCAGGGCTGTCCAACACGACGTCTAACCATACAACCTTTACACAACCTTTCATTCTTCTCAAGTACATTTCCCAGGCCATCACTGCAAATGAGAAATGAGTTCTCAGTTGACCTTCCTGGTTAAATAAAGGTGAAACAAAATCATCGCCCCCATCCAGTGCGGTTGTTGACAAAGTTGTTATTGCCTATTCTGTCTGTTGTTTTCATTTCACCTTCCGGGGAAGCTGAAAATGTCTGTGATGATGACTGACAGGTTTGTCTCCCTCTTTTCACTGGAAATGAGGATTGTAACCAGACTGGGAACATCAGTTTATGTACGTGCTATCTGTGAGAAAATCTCTTTTCTTGCCGGAAAGCATGAAGGTTGTTTCGCAAGGCAATTTCATGGGTAATTTTCATTCCAGGTCAAAACAAATGGGTTCAACCCAAAACTGGGTTAAACAACAAAAACAAAAAACTTTCTACATATTTTGTCCATTTGAATAATGTCTGATTCTGTAATGGTCATCATTACATTTTCCAATTAGTCTAAAAATGACTCTGTCTGCATGCACAGAATTTCAGCTATACATACTTTAATTGGTAGATATTGTAATGGCCATGTTTTGACTATATTTTAAACCAATAAAGGATACAATGTCCAATCGAATAACCCAAACCCATGTAAAATGTTTGTCTGAAAGACGTTAACTCCAGAAACATAATTAGGGACATCTTGCTCAGAGAAATGTTAAAAACAAAATCCTCTCTATTTTCAGCATATTTATAGTTTCAAAACAATGGCAATTATGTTATTTTCTGTGGCAGCCCACAGCGAAAGTATCTCCATGGAGAAAGTAGTATTGAGATTCCGGAACGTTCTAGGAAATGGGCTTTGAGAATATCTTCTGCAAAAAATTCTTAATGGGTAGATGTCTCTGACAGTTAACTTCTCAGACTGAAGAGAAACCATTTTGTAAGTAAAGCATATTACCTACAATCTTCAAGGCAGGGAATGATAACATCCGTCCAGCTGAGACAAATCAGAACCAGAAAGTCTCATATGAATTCAGCCCAGATAAGGCTGGAGTCACCGTGCTTGTATCTGCGTGGAATTTGATATCGTAGACTTACCTCCACAATTAAGACGTTCTTCATCGCGTGTCGAGACAGGAAAAATAACAAAAAAAAAAAAAAAAAAAAGACAAATGTCAGGATTGCTCATGAAAACATAATAACACATCAGAATTCCACTGAAATTACAGTTATCAAACTCGCCAGATACAGAGACTTACAGAGATGAATAAATCTGTTGCTGACAACCTCTAGTTACGAAAGGAAGGAACAGGCAAATAAACAGACATCTCTCATTCCAACAGAAGGCCGTGTAGTTTTGTTAACCACTCGTTTGCTTACTCTGCCCGATCTCCCCTACGTTCACCTCCAGAAACCCTTTCTCACTTTATGTTTTCATGTAACTGTAAGTCCTATTTTACATTTAAAGTCCTCGGTGAATCTTATGGTTTTACATCTCTGGTCTCTCTGAGATTACTCTTCCCTCCTTCGGAGTATTGTTGCACATCGACCCAGATCTTTGCATTTGTCTTAACCCTGCAGTTCCCTCCAGACAAGAACATCTGCTAACTAACTGCACTGTAACTTAATGTAACATTTAGTACCTGCTCTATACCTGCAGTGTAACGTAATGTGACATTTACACATTTCGCAGATGCTCATATCCTTGGTAACTCATGAAGAACAAACAAATAGTTCATGCAAAAAGCAGAGATGATACCAACTTAATAGTTTCACAACGGATAAAGGTAGTCATTTCATAACCCTGCAACTATCACGATAGTCTTTGATCGCCATTTTAAAACTGTTCAGCTTTTGCCTTTAAACCTAAATTTCCCCACTATTAAAAATGCCTTTTTTGTAATTTCAACATACCCATTTTTATATGGGATTTCACAATATTTGTCGATCATTTGCTTAAGGTGAATGATGGCACTGCCTCTATTGGTCAAATGCAAATAAAACCTCTTTCCATTATACATATACACTTACAGATGCTTAGACAGTTGTGATACCCATGGAACTGCATTGACACCATACTGTTGCTTGTGTATTCTGATTATATCTTATTGTGAGGTCACTTGGCAGCTCCTACAACTATAAACAGGCCAAGCACTCTTAATGGCTGTTTGTCTCAATGTTCTGGCAACGTGCTCTTCAGCGTGACTGTCCAGCTGGGTGGAAGCGGACCGGAGACTTGCGCGCTCAGGGAGCTGGAGAGATTGGCGGACCTTGCATGCCGCTGCACCTAAAAGGTATTGTGAAAAGCTGGGAGGTTCTGGTTTATGAAAGAATGCCCCCTCTTTACAATGGGCTTGGCCGTGCAATGTTTGCACACACTGTACATCCGTGTGACTCATTTTGGATGTTAGCCATTAGCCATTAGCCGTCTCCCCTTCCTGCCGATGCAGACTGTTGTTTCAGTAATGGGACCAAGCGGCCCAATCACAAACCACGCATTGTCCCTCCAACATAAGGGTGATGAGATAACCAGCAGAGGTCTACTATTCAAACCCTGAGTAAATTACAATAATATTCTTATATTAGATATGTATATAGGTATATTCTTATGTTACAATAAAAATAAAGATAATCTATGGCAATCTATGTGCTCTAGTTTATTCTATTCTCCGATAAGGTCTAATATTTTAACATTCTAGCATGAATAGCTCCCTGTTGTGTGCATACTTTTCTGTGTAATTTTCCCCTTCATTCTTACCTTACAACTTTCATGGCAAACACACAAAATTTCACATCCATTCAGAGCTACACAGTGTGCCGGTTTTTACTTTCACCTTAAAACCAGCAATCAATTCAGCCCCAAGAACGCAGGGGAGGCAAGTTAAGTGTGATCAGCTGTGTGAGCTGACCCATTAAGAGTTCAGTCACAGCAGAACCCAGCACACCTCGCAGCTCTCCAGGACTGAGGTTAAACAACCCCTGCCTCAAATCATCACAGCGTTTAAGCTTAAATTTTTTTGCCTAACTTTCCTTGCCTTGTAAGTAACCATTCATGCAAGCCAGTATATATCGCTGCGATCATTTCCCGTCAGTGGGGGTTGCCTACTGTGATCAATACCATGTAATGGTAAACCCAGCTAAGGCAAAATACAATTAGGCACTTATACAATTGAAACTAATGCAGAGTGAATAGCTTTGAGCACTCTTCAGGCAAGTTACCCAGAATGCATTGCAATCGAGATTTGAAGGCCTGCAGAGAACAGAAATCTGTTGCTGTAATGCAAGCTCTAGCTGAGAGAGGCTACCGCAAACAGTCATAAAATTACAGATACTTATGAGCTACCCTTATGCAGACCGATGTACAACATGAGCTTACAAGTTTCTCCCGCCACCCGACCCCTGATCAGTGCTCATGTGACACAGGGCATAAATCAGGTTAGCGAGGCTAACCGATCCAGCATGGCACTCCCAAGTAACAGTTCCCTATTCGCAGAAAAAAAAAAAAAAAAAATCCAACATCGTAGGGTTACATAAAGCCCGCATCGCTGCCAATCACACAGATTGGCTCCCTGGCATGGGAACACAGGATCGGCACCCACGCCCAAAACGCTGGCGTGAGGCTTTACTGCGCAGTGTGATGTAATGCCGCGCGACTGAGCCGTTTCAAGGAGCTGCTGCTGATGTCATCGCCACAGCCGCTGAGAAACTTGGAGGTTGCGTCGCCGATGTGGCGTTCTGATCCAACTGGTCCACGGTTTCCCGGCAGAAACCATACCTGTAAAGCCTAATCTACCCATCTCTCTCTCTCTCTCTCAGGGGTGCACAACCCCACTTCCAGTGTGTGTACTGGTGTTTGTTTCCACCAATTCTTCTGGCTTAATTTTCTAAACAGCTGTGCACAGCGATGTTGTTTCACTCCCGTGTCAGTCCACTGTCAAATATTTTCACTATTGCTTTCACTGAAAACCTGCAGCTGCAGCTCGTGAGTTTATCTAGGAGTTCAAGTCAGATAAATCACAGGGCTGATTAAATAAGCAGGAGCAAGAGCTAGCATGAAACCCCAGGATGAATTGGACCATGTTGAGCTCCTCTGATCTGTCTAAGTCAGGGGTGGCCTACTCTGGTCCAGTGGGTTCATGACAAGGGCCAGTGCATTTTGAGCTCTGACGCCACTTCCAGCTCTTATTTATCCAACTGGCTCAGGTTCCACAGATTCCCAGCAGAAAACAGTACTTTTTGTGACAAAATTCAAGATCTGTTATGAAGGGGAAACAAAGATATTACAACATTGTTTTTTTTAGCAGCATGGTTTTCATTTTTAATATTTGGGACCTGTTGTTGGCAGTAACACGAAACCGAGCAAACCATGAAGGGGTTTCAGTACATGACATTGATTTGTGTGCAATGGACTATCAGTACAGTAAACTGTAGCTCGCCCCCTGGTGGTGAGCATACACAAGCTCCACTAGCAGTGCAGGTCAGAGTTCTTAGCAAAATAATTGAATCGCCAGTCTGCATTACCTCACCGATAAATCACCATTTCCCAGCATCCTTCACAGGTCTGTCCAGGAAGTGGGCAGGGCTGAAACTCTGAATGTTGAGAAATTCTGCACAGGAATCATGATGTAATGACTAAAATCTCCCAACCTGCACTCCCCTACTTTCTATATTTGTCCGGTTTTATCTGGATACCGGTAAGATAATGCCTGCATACATCAAGCAGCAACGTGAATAAATGGGGTTCTGTAAAATGTACACAGCGCCACTGATGTAATCAGTTAACTACGCAAAATGTGAGCGACTCTATCACCGAAGCACTTCTAGATATCTGACATGCCTGTTGGCTATATCATCACTGACACTGTCAAACATTCATAGTGTAAACAGTTCCTGTGAGGTTACTGGGATGAGGTTTTGCATTTATTCATGAGTATAGCATGCCTACACCTCTTCTGTTATCTGATCTGAGGTTTACAAAGATGGAAAACATTGGTGGTCATCATTTAGCTAGCAATAAAAGCACGACTATAAACAGGGAACTTCGTGTATGAAAGTGTTTTAAATGTCCCATTCTGCATTTTAGGCATTTGGCAGTCACTCTTACCCCAAGTAACCTCTTTACACTATCCATTTATGCAGCTGGATATTTGTGGGCATAGTACTGGTGACGTACCTTGCAGTGCTCCCATCTGGGATTTGAACCAGCAGCCCCGAGACAAGTCTGTTAGGTAAACTATGAGAAAATTCTAGAAGTACAACGCACACATTTAAGATACGTCAACGGCCTTTACGAACAAATGTCAAATTCCTCAGGAAATCTAGACATACCCTGTCCCTGCGTTTTCATTCACACACAGCACCACCATTAAAATGATTTTCATGTGTTTTTAACTGATTAGCGTAGGCTCAAGTCCAGTACTCTTTTTCTACAACAACAACAACAACAACAACAACAACAACAACAACAACAACAACAACAACAACAACAACAACAACAACAACAACAACAACAACAGATGTAACTGATATTACTGATGTCTAGCTATGAATTCCCCTTTCCCAGTGTGGTCAGATACCCGTTCAACTGCTCCCAGTGACCACAGTAAATCAGCTGGAAGCGGCTCTTACCCATGCCATGGAGGTGGTGAGTCAGGGATCTTACTGGCTGTTTTGCAGAATGCCTGTCTGACTGATCACAGAAAGCAGGAATAAACAGGTAGGCACGCGGGGGGGGGGGGGGGGGGGGGGTAAACACGGGGGGGGGGGGGGGGATGGTGTGCACATTCAGGACTGGGGTCTCATGAGCACGCAGGTTTTTGTTACGACCAGTGTACAATGCCAATTCTCTGTGAGAGTAGGCCAGGCTACACTGGCTCGTATGTCTGCTCATAGGATTGGGGTTGTTCTGGTATTCATGAGCTTATAAAGAAATGCAGCTGAAATGTCACATCACATAAACGCCTGGCCTTATCAAATAATTAGAAGCAGGGGCTGACAGTACATCCAGAGACAGATCCCACCCTCCATGTCCACCACTGGCATGGACCAATCTTGGTTTTGGGGGTAAATGGAAATAAAAACATCTGCTAGATAATCAAGGATTCAAAAGAAAAAGCAAATGGCAATGTGCCAAAGCAGTGCTGACATAATTCTGAGGGACAAAAAAACTAATATGTGTTCAATAACCTTGATTAAGGGATTGTTTGTAACAAAAACCAGCATACACAGAGATCCCCCCCAGGACAGAGTCTGAGAACCACAGGACCACAGGATCTATGAGTGCGATCTCAACCTGAGACCCGGGGAGCAGGCCCACATTAGCTCTTCTGATATAGGACATGGCCTTGCGCCCCATACTACACAGGGGAAGAGTGGTCTCTGGAGGAGGGCGCCCCCTTGTGGCCCGGAGGATAAAGCCGGTTTCCCAGAGTATTGTTACGTCAGAGGAATCACCCTCTTGAGAGCAGCAGTAGTTCCACAGGCACACAAACATTTCTAGTGGTTACTACATTTCTGCCTTAATCTAATCCAGACCTTTATTAGCTCAAACTGCCTCAGAGAGATGAGTTCATTTTTTGGGTGTGTGCACGCAATCAGCTCACTGAGCCCTGAACTGGTCCACGTCACCGTGGAATGGAAACTTCAGTCTGTTCTGGGACATTTAAACAAGAGCAAAATCTGTTATGCTCTGTTATATTTGTCGTGAAAACCAATGCTTTGGCATATAGGGTGCCTTAGTCAGGGGACAGACTTAACGAACATGCTTTGTGCGCTGACACGTTAGCCGATCTCCCTTGCGAGGGTGCTGTAAGTGTTAGAACATTGGTCTTCACCTTTTTCATGTTTTTCTATTACTTGTATTACCTGTGCTGTCTTCTGTGCTGTCTCTATTCTAGGAATGGAACAGCATTGAAATCCAAAATTATTTAAAATAAAAAGCATTAAATGCAATTTAAACCAGCTTAAAGGGACTGATTCTCTGTGTTTTAAAATGGGCAGTTTTTAAATCAGGAACCTGACAAGTTGGAAAAGTAACCCCCAGTTTCAAATCTTTGTTATTAATAAATAAAACAGGCCTTTGTTTTCCAGCCATGGACGGTTTAGTGGTTACTCTTAAACCCGAGCCAAGAAAATGAATCATTTTAATTCAATTTTAAGAAACAAAAATGAAAAACACAGACATCTCGCAGCCTCTCCCGCGTGTTTCTTGTTTGTCGCCGTTTGATGTGCGTCGGCGATCAGACGCTCCATTCTGAGGCCAGCATATTTGAGCCGTGCGCTGTGCAGCACTGGATCATAACCTCATAGCATCGCCCACCACAGTAGCTGTTTCAGTGCTGGCTCAGATCACACACCCCCAAAGAGAGGCTAGTGTTTTTCAGGGCTCTGTTTCTGTTTCAGTTTTTAAACATTTCTCTGCCTCTTTCATTACCCCACCACAGTGACACACTGACCCAGGAAGAGGAAGCAGTGACCTTGTGACCCCTCCAATCACTATGATGATGGCCCTCCCTTCTTTCTACACTGCAGATGGGTCACCAATTACATACTGCCTATGTCTTCGAAGGAACAGGAAGTCAGCATATACTCAGTCCACAGCCTTGCAGGTGCCTAGCTGGTCAGAAGAGGCCACTAGAGAGCAGTGAAACTGATGACCTTTAGGGAGGTGTATCGGTAAAAACTCCATTTCCCATGATGACCTCCCTTGTACGTACCTTTCCATTGAGAACGGACAGGTCCTCTGCCCCTACTATGTGCAGATGCTCTGTAGATTGGTCATTCTATAAAAGAGAAGAAAAGCAAGATTAAAGAGAAGCTGGATTTCTGCATTATGGGCTGTCAATCCATAAAAAAAGAAGTGCTTCATTTTAAAAAGAATTAATTTAATGCTTTCTTAGTTTTAATTAAGCAGTAGAGATTGGGAATACGCCTAGCAACGTCTTGAGCCAGCGTTTTAGAGTCTAAAAAAGAGTTTATTTAACAACTTTAAAAATGGACTCTGCCATATTTTTGAATTTCTTATTACCTGCTTGAACGCACCAAGAAAACTACTGAAGAAATATGAGAGTTGAGGGAGAAAAACGATTGACCTCTGAAGGACTGTCAATTCACTAAATGGGAATTTTAATATTCAATTATTGCTGGAGATATCTGTTAAATAAAATCTGACATCACACTTATTGAAACAAATGTGCCTCATTTGGAGAAGCTATGCTAGCCGGAGGGCTGGTGTCTCTGATCTGAAGGTGAGGCTAATGAGCTTGTCTCAGGCTAGACTGCCCCCTTTTCTGATGGGCAGGAGCAGGAAAAGGTATGCCGCACAGGCCTTGCCTTCCATTGTAGAGGGGCAAGATATGGCAGCTCAACCCGGCCAGGGGTATTCCACTAGGGGCGAAATGTGGCACTTCTTGTGCTGCAGTCAGCCAACAAGGTCAAACTATCTTTATGGAGAAAGATGGAATTCAACACGAAGTGAACATAATGTGCATGTGTGTGTGTACGTCTGTGTGTACATGCAATTGAGTAAATGTGTGTGTAGTAGTGTGTGTGTGTGTGCATATAACATGAAAGCCTGCAAATGTGCATGTTTACATGTGCATGTATACATGCAATAGTGTACGTGTGTGTTGTATGAGTGTGTATGAACACAAGAGTCTGTGAACCTACGTGTGTATGCTTAAGCATGTCCAGGTGAGTGTGTGAACGTGTGTGTGTGTGTATGTGTGTACCTGTATGTCACTTTATATTGCAACAGCTGCCTGAGTATTTATAAGTATTTGAGTTTTAATTAAGTTACAAAGACATTCTTTGAATCACAGCGATTTCGCAGTGAATGCATAGCAACTCCTGGGTTCTTGGGGAGATGGAGGTCCTTTCTATGGGCCTGAGAGAAAAACAGCTCTGAGCAACATGTGGCAACAGCTACAACCTCTTTCCAACAGCACCACCTGCTGACTGTAAGGTTGTACTGCAAGAGAGTAGACAAGTGAAAAAAGAGAAATCCATTCAAATGTGATGGACATCAGGCTGACGAGCAGGTGCATACAGCCAATAAAGAAAATGAAGTGATTGATTGAATTCAAAATTCACATTTCATCAGGAATTCATCCTGCTTGCTATCAGTGCGTTTTGCAGAGGAAATCGTTAACAAACAACGACTAACCACTCAGGCCTCGCTGCATGAATCGCTCATGCATGGTGAAGGGATATCTCACATCAACTTACTCCTTACGAAGTGCTAATCATGGAATCCCACTGAGAAAAACAGAGGCAATTTCACAGACCAAACAAAAATCCAAACAGCGCGTTGACGACTACAGGCACTTTCACACACCGTTCATGGCTTATGACTGAAAAGCTCACTGAAAATTTGCTCCCTGCCAGTTTGTATTTATAGACGCAGAAGGCAGGACCGTCTCTTCCCAAGAACTGTCGTTTTCTGACTCAAGTGGGAGTAGAGACAGTGTTAGAAGTGATTTAAAGAGAAAAAAAAAAGGAACAGAACAAATGGTGCTTCCGATTAGGCTTGGCAAAGCAGCGTCTGTCAGACTCGTGTCAAGGTCTTGTCTCTTTTGCTTGCCAGCCTACATGAAATACATGAGCGAGGCAGAAATCCTGCAGCAGCCTGATATTTCACAGCACAGCGACTGGATCACGATCATGCGTTGCGCTCGGCGTACCTAATCTCCCCTCCCCTGGGAGCGCCGCTCTCTCATTACGGAACACTCTGGCCTGAGACCGCCATCCAGCGCCATGGCAACACGCTGCACTCCCCAGCTAAAGCGCGGCCGCCCAAGGGAGCGCGCCCAACGCGATGGGAATCCGGAGTCTATATACATCTTCAGTGCGCTGCTGATCTTACACACAGAAAGACATGAGCAATACTATCTTACATACACACACATACACACACACACACAGGCAGTTGATAAAGACACAGATTTTTCTGAATAATGCAAAATAGTCCTAATTCATTCCACAGGCAAGCAGATCACTGCAGGTAGATATCTGAAGAGCGACCCATCAAAACCTGTCTCAGTCTCCAAGCACATACACAAGAGAGTGGGATGCATTTACAATGAATTAATTTATCAGGTAATTAAGACACATATAATATGCTGCCATGCATTGAAGCTAAATCAGTATATATGTTCAAATGGCACAGAAAACTGTAGGGCTTCCTGGCATCAGAACTGAGGTCTCTGTCTGTTGAATCTGAGACTTTGTGTTTTACGCCGAAACTCCTTTTCAAAGCGCTCCTTTCACAGAACATTAGAGGGAGCCATCGCTGGGCTGGACTGAGACAGGAAATGAGAACGTCAGTCTCGATCTACAAATTCAGCACTTTTCCCCTCAAAGCAGAAAGGGCGTCTTTAAAAGTAAGTCTTTAAAGGACTCGCAGCAGAAAGGACGGGGCGAAAGCTTGGGGGTGCCCCTTCGGACGGGAGCGGGGATGGGAATCGCAAACGTGCATCAGAAGCTTCTGTACACGCTCAGAAGTGGAACGATGAATAATTCAAATCCCCAAACTCCTTCCTTAAGCCTCCCCTGCACTCAGCGTCAGACTGTAATCCATTGGCAGAGCCTGGGGCCTGCATTACCGGTAATGTAATCTGCAAACCATTTGTGGAACCCCCCCCCCCCCCCAATATGTTTTGTGATGGGCATAGCTATCCATTTGATGGAATGATTACACTTTCAGTCAGTTTTGGATTCATCACTTTCACTGTAAATGTATGCATTCCAGAAAATTATTTTTCATTAAACTTTAATGAAAAGATTTTATTCTTTAACTCTCACTCGGTTCATTTCTTAAAAAAAGGGGAAAGGTATTGTAAGAAACACCTTTCGATAAAAGTGCTAAAGAAAAAGTATGAAATGGAGTAAGCAAAAAAAATCTTGGGTTTTTTTTTTTATTATCCTTACAGTGACGGAAAATACAAGCATGCAAAACAAATAAAAACAGGCATACACAACTTTCTTCTGAGAAAAAAAATGGTTAAAAAGAGAAACATTTTTAATAAAAGATCTTGTTTTCGTGAAGCGTATGAAAGGAGGTGGCAGACAGTCAGCACGGCCTCACTGCTGCGCACAAACCTCCACAGCTCAGAGTGGAAATACGCCAGGAGCCTTTGTGCACTGCTGCTTGAAAACAGGGGGAACAAAGCTCCCTTAAAACATGCAGAAAAAAAAAGAAAAAAATAAATAAAAAATGCAGCCTGAATAGAACCCCAGTAAAGCCCGGGATCGTTAGGAAACCGCAGGATGAAAGAACCCTGGTCACTCTCTCCAGCCTGAGCTTACTGATCAAACCCGCTCTTGGGCCGGGTTGGGGATGCAGCGGATCCCCCTCAAAAACAGTTGGGCATGGTCTCAGAAAGGCCAAACTTTATTTGGCCAGGCCGGAAAATGGTGCCTCCATCTTTAAGGACAAAAACTCCAGACTTCTCACAGGCTTCTCACTACCGATGCTCAGAAGGAATCGGAAAACAGCATGAGATTTCGAATCCTCAATTTTGTTATCACTGTTAAGTGCATGTTGCAAAAACAACAAGTGCTGCCATGTTTTTGTTTCACCCATCTCCTGAAACAGGTGATTCTAATCAGCCATATACCTCCTGCCAGGTAGAGGAGCTTAATTACTGAAATCAGCTGGTTTTGGTGCATGGGTGGAACAAACACACACTTGTACTTCTACTGTCTGAAGGTGGGGCTTTTCCACACCTGGAAGAGAGATGGAAAGAATTAGAGTGCATCTGTTACAGTCAGAGGTGGACAACTCCAGCTTCGGAAAGTAAAAGTCCTACCATGTATTTGTTCCACCCATTCACTAAACCAGCAGATTCTAATCAGCGCAGTTCTTCAGCCAGGCAGATGAGCTAATTAGTGAACTCACCTGGTACTAGAGAATGGGCAGAACAAATACATACAAACAGACTTTTATTTTCTGAAGCCGGAGTTTTCCCATCTCTGGTTACTGTACAGTACAGGTGTTCTCAGAACACAGGTGAGGCTCACCAGGTAGCTCTTGAGCCGGATGAAGTCCACCCTCATGAGAAGGGACTTGTTGGAGTTGCGACTCAGGGTCTTGATGTACTCCACCAGGTCCGCGCAGAACTGATACCCGCCCTTCAGGACGCACAGCACCACGATGTCGTGGTCCCCGAGGTCATCCATGATGTTCCTGGCTAGTCGCTCCGTCCTGCAGATCACATTCGCACATACAATTAGGCCTCATTTAAACCAGTGAGAATTAGCGGAGACACCGTTTCTATAGTGATAATGGAGGGATCTATGTGATGGATACTCCCCACTCTGGAATCCAGCCTGCAACCTCTGAGTTACAAGCTCAGCTCTGTAACTATTATGCAGCACTACAAATTAAATTAGAGAAACAAGCTCAAATTTTTGTAGAGAACAGTATAGGAAAGGTCTGCGGCAGGAGGCCACATGAGGTAACTTAGTGGAGGAATGTGTTATAATTCCAGTTTTTGCTAAAATGGATATCTCGCCCACACACATCCGCACACACAAAAGCACATACACAGGAAACAGACGCATGGACAAAAACACACAGAGCTAAAGACAAGCAGACAGGAACATATGTAGCGACGGGCAAACACACACGCACTAACACACACACACACACACACACACACACACACACACACGGACAAAAACAGACAGAGACAGACACACTGTCTATCTCACAAACACACGCACTCCCCCACCTCTCAGAAATGCAAGGTCAGGAAACCCCTGCCAGCTGATGAAGATTCTTCACCGGACACTGCAGCCCATGCAAAGCCATCAGACGGCTGCATGACCAGCTGTTTCCTGTCACCTGGTCAGGGAGCTTACCTGTCCATAATGATACCATGAGGCAGGTAGACGCACTCCAAATCTTCAGAGTAATGTTCCGGATAAGTGAAGAGGTCCATACGGTACCCCGGCCAATCATCTTTGATCTAGAAACAAGAACATTTGTGCATTGATTAATTACTACAATGAGTATGCACCTAACGGTATACCCAGAGCACTCTGTGTGAATTCATAGATGCACAGTGACACATATTTTTTTCTGTTACTATAAAAACAGAACTAAAGTACCAAATTGCCAATGTTCCAGTAGCACATGTCCCCTAGAGAACCACGAAAGCAAGTACTGTATGTGCCAGTATTCACAAAAGTGCTACAGAAATTACAGTCATTCAGTCATATAATGTCATTCATGTAAACTGCTAAGTACGCTGAAGAGAGCACACTTTCTCATCTTCCACAAATATGGATGTTGGTGGGTTTTTTTTTTTTTTTTGGACATTTTGGCAAATAAAATCACCTTTTTCTGTCAGGGACTGAATGGGGCTCAAGACGGTCCAGATGCTGACAACTTGCCGGCATCTCACAAATACTTTGCTCAAAAAAATATGTTTCTGACCTCATCTGCGCTCCCACTCCCGAATGGACTTATCTTGGATTAGCCAGCGGACAGACTGCCTTGACTTTGCTCTGCAGCCCGACAAGAGTCCACTTTACATGGGACTTACTGGTTGGATGATGGTATTCTATGAATTTCAATGGCAATACTTAAATTGCATTTTCCCCTGAAAAAAACTGCTTACACTTCTACTGCCACTCTGCCATTTTTAAAATAAGCTTGTCATTCCTATGCATGTTTTTATTTTGTAATTCTTCTGACTGTAGGCATCCTCACACTATTCAGTCATTCACTTTAACCAAATACCTCACCAGAATGACCGAGACATCAGTGTAACGTTTGGTCATACTTTTTATTACTGGTGAAACGTTTTGTCGTTTCATTTCTGGAACGACAAGTACATCCGTATTCACATTTTGTTCTAAAAAAAAGTAAAGGGCAGTGTTCTGGCTCCGCAAATCGTTTTTTTTTTTTTAACAGCGCTGTAAAATGCTTAATTAAAGAACAACAATACTCCAAAAATGAGAAACCCATCGCTCATCACGCGCGGCACGAGGAGACGTGCACTGCTAATGAATTCACACGCAATTCGTTTCAGCTGATGTCCCAACACCGAAACAGAAAGGTTACAAGCACCCCAAACGTATTTTAGTTTATTTTGGTATAAAAGGTCATAGTTTTGTATGTGTACATGCAACGTTTTAAAAAAGAGCTGAACGAATTAATTTAGTGCCAGTGACAAAGTTTAAAAACAGTCCTTTCTCATTTCATGTAGTTCATCACACATTTCGCAGCACAAGCTACTTTGATGTACTGTATGGACGGTGTAAAAATCGTGTTAAACAAAGCATCCCTCCTCCCACATTTATAAGTTGTAACCTAGAGTTGAGTCATTTAACCTTGCAACTAATTGTAGTTGTTAGCAGTGTACCGTTAGCAACATGTACTTTCGTAAGACTTGAATACTCGACATGGGCTACATTCTACAACACTGAAAAACTCTACGTAAAAAAATGACAGGTTAGACAGTGTGCTGTTTTAAGTTGAATGTATCATCAATCGAACATACAACTTAATAACCCGTCCCTCTCTCTATCAACTATAAAAGTGCTTACCACAATTCCTCCAACTCCTCCTTCGGGTTTGATTGTACGGCGGTCTGCCATGTTGCCTTATTCTTGACCTGTCGGCGTCGCATGCACCCTTTCTCTTCCCCAAACTTTAGGCAGACGAACTTAGCGCTCTGAAGGGCGAGAAAACTTAGGGAGGGGAAAGAAAGACGCAACTGTACGGAACTACCGCCCTCCGCCCAGACTCACCACAAAAGTAATGTTGAAGGCTGTCCTCCAAAGCGATTCCAGTTCCACCTTACACACTGTATCATAGCAGTGAACGTACTTTGTCTGAATTGTCTCCTTGCAACTTGGGGGCACTACTTTATCACTAAAAGCTCACCATTACTTATCCAACTAATTTTCTCCAAAACTAAACAAAAATTTTCCTTAAGTCTAAGGTAAGTCTGTGACCATTAAAATATATTAGCAAGGCTTTTAACAACTTTTTCTGTTTGCCAACCTAAGCTTTGTGTGTCATGTATGTTGTAAATCGCTGACTGCCACTGTTTACACCTTTTTACAACGTTGCTTAAAGAATGTTCTCTTTGTTGTGGGCAGTGTGCGCTTTCGGGTACCTACATAGTGATTGTAAGAGAAGCCTGGATGTCGTTGAGTTGAAAATCGTGGACCGTGGTCGTTTGCAAAGGTAAGAAACGCAAATCCAACTGGTGGGCTGTTTATGCAAAATTGTTTAACATTAGCGCACAGTGTTTTTATTTAGCTCGTAGCACCTTTCGACTCATGCACTAAACTTAACTGGCCAAAGGGAAATTGTACTGAGTATACTGCACACTGCAGAACGTTCTCTCGCGGCGTGGAACGATTATTCCATCGCGAAATTGGTGTAAACAATGATGCACATTGTTCCTGCTCAAATCACAGGCCCCACAGTGCCCATAGACCCTCCTCTCCCGTCATCATTTCAGTGTCATCCATTTCAATATGCCTTTGTCCGCTATCTGGGTCAGCACCAAAAACTCGGGCTGTGCGCCACAGCATATAAATGAAAACTAAATAGTGTTTTGAAATAGATTACATCTGTCAATTCTCTTCATTGTTGTCATTTAACCAGTGTCGTCCACAGTGTTATCAACGCATCATATGATTAACAGTTAGAGTAAGCAGTTAGAAGATGCAAGTGAAACTGGTTGCTAAGGGTAACCAACACTTCCGCTGTGATCTCAGAATGGAAGATAGAATGTAAATCCAGTTAACCTTCAACCTAGGCCTGCCGTTTATCTGCATCATATGAGTGTCGAGAACACATTGAAACACCATGATGTTGCTTAAGATGCTGCATTTTGGATTGAATTTTGAGTGGTGCCACAGACTGGCATTGCACACACAAAAACACACACTGTTCATAATTGTATACAGTATGTTCAGGCTGTAACTCAGTTGTTAAAATATAGTTGATAACTTTTATATCTGATACAGTTCTTGTATTAGTCTGTAAGTTTTAAAAATGCTCTTTGTCTACTGACTACTGTATAAAAAAAACAAAGTAAAACTAAGTGCACTTCTGAAACCCTGTGAAGGCTGGCCAGTTATTTTTGCATTGTTTTTTTTTTTTCTGAGTTTGCGACGTTGAGCATGTCAAGGGAACCAGCCATGAACCTGGAGCATCATTTAGCCTTCCTCCCTCAGAGAGCTGCTTTATGGTTATTCCACTATTGATGTGCCTGCCTTGACAGACTCATGAAAATAACCCCCCCACCACCCCTCAAAAACACACATCTCGGACATGCATTTGATGACTTGTGAACTTATACCTCTGATATAATGCATTGCTATTATAATGTGATGTACATAATGTAACATAGGCCTGGCCGTAGACTGCAGTTTTTTTAGTCACAGCTCCACTGTTTAAATTGGGTGGGTGGGGGTGGGGGGGGGGGATGCGCTGGGGGGGCACACAGTTACTGAGAATGGCTTTCACTTTAAACGGCAGATGAATCATCCAAGCACAGTAACCTTGTTCTGAAAAATAAATAAATAAATAAAAGAGAGAGCTCATCGATGCTGCTGCAGTACTCCACAGTAGCTGAAAACGGCTCTGAAATTCCTCTGGGATAACATTATGTGTCCTCCGATCTCACCGGCAAGATGCCGGTTATGAGTTTAATCCACACTTCTGGCCTCCAAGGAATCACAAGCGACTTTATCATCATCGCCGTGGAATACGATCCTCAAGAAGAGGCCCGGTTGCTGTCCTCCGAAAAGTTCCCCACGGCGGCAGACGTTTAAAAAAAAAAAAAAAAACTCTCCAGCCTTGAAATATTTGCCTTTCAAGCTTCGGTGTGGTGCCACGGTTTCCCGCTGGGGAGAAAGAGAGAGAGGAAACACTTTTGCTTGATTTGTTTCCACCCATTTTACCCAGCCTGACTTCAGCCTGACTGTTAAGTTTACTCCAGCAGCCTGCTCCCGCCAGCTCAGGACTCAGGTTGTCATGCTTCGACAAGTGGCTCAAATTCATCATCGTCATCATCATTGTCATCGGCATCATCATCACAGTTATTTAGCCAATATTTTTATCCAAAGCAACTTACAGTTGATGAGACTAAGCAAAGGCCAATCTGCCTGGGAGCAATGTGGAGTTAAGGGCCTTGCTAAAGGGCCCAAAGGCTGCACAGGTCCTGTCACTGGAGCTTAAACCAACAACCCTTTTGGTCCTAGGTGAAGCACCTTAGTCATTAGGCTTTAGCCTGTCCCAATTCATATGACAAGCCCCTGCTTCTTTGCTCACTGCAGACACACCACAAATGAGATACCGCCCAGGTCACTGGAGGATGACAAAGTCAGCTATATCCATAGTATATGCATTTACAGGTGCCTGGCCCACCAGGAGAGGGCGCCAGAGGGTAATGAGGCTAACACACTTAGCCAGCCTACCCTGCATCATTCCCTGGTGATTTGATTTGATTTGTATCTAAATGACAGGAATGAATCAGCTCCTTGTCCTATTTTTTTTTTTGCAGTTTAATATCATGTCAGAGGCGCCTCTCAGTGTCTGCTGTTGATTAGCCAAGCGTTGATTGGTTCTTTCTTGATTTGCATCAGTCTGCACTCAGGGGTGAAATGCTATGCATACGCCTACACTACTGGTGCCAGACTTGAGTCGTGGAGGGCTACAGTGCCTGCTGGTTTGTGATGTGTTGCAGTGCTTAATCATTGAATTTAAATCACTGATTGACTAAAGCGTCCATTGTTTCCAAGGCCCACATTGGCTGCTTTTTGAGAAGAAACCACAAAAACATGCAGAAGCTGTGGCCATTCAGGAAACGAGTTTGACACCCCTAACCTATCCTGAGGAGTCAATCGACATTTGTTCTTAATTTTGACTCGGTTTCAAATGCAAGTCTTCATCCTTACCAAGAATATGGCATGTTCTGCAATCTTGGAAAATGCACTTGTCAAATCGCGTCATTGGGTATAAAAATGAATATTAGTGTATCTCTGCATACAGTTGACACATTTAACACCACCTTTTTCAGTCGAACCACAGATCACATCACTGAAACTGTTAACATGTTAACGTGTGCAACAGGCTTGATAAATCTGGGCTGCAGTCTCTTGGAGCTGGTTCTGGAATGTCAGGTCAAAACAAATCTCAGAATGCAATGTGGCCATGAAGGACCAGAATTGAAGACCACTGGTTTCGTGTCTAATTGACCGATTCATCAGTATCCTTCCATTTCCCGTGGGTTCGGCTTCATTGCCTTTTAACGGGTCAATAGTCAGCCTAATTTTTTTCTGCACATTGGCAAAAATTGATTCTGTTTTTGCTTTTTTTTACCATCAGAAAATGTCCATACTGAAACTCTCTAGCACAACCCAGTTATAAGTGATAAAAATGATCGGGCTGGTGGTGGCGCAGACTTTTGTTCTAGTCCAGCGCACATAATTTTAAACATTGAAATAATCAAGGTCTTGATTGGAAACCTTGATAAGCTGAGTATTTGCATTCAGCAATATCTGATTGCAGTATTAATGCATCAGAGGTTAGTTCTCAACAGGAAAAAAACAAAAACTGTGCTTTGGACTACCGTGACTAAAATTCGACTTTTTAGGATCCAATTTGGATCACATTTGTAAGGCTCTTATCCGGGTCATACTAGATTCTTGCCTATGTGACCTGTGTCTGACCATTCAAATCGGGTTTTTATTGTTTTTTGTTCCCAAGTGTTTTTTTTTTTTTTGATGCATGTTCCCTAAACTCTGACCGAGCAGAGACACAGAAACCATATTTGCTGAGTGTTTATGTACTTTTTTTTATTTTCAGTTTAAACACGAAACAAATATTGTATGCTATCTTTTTTCTTTACCGCCAAAACCAATTCAACCCATTTTGAAATGCAAACTGAAGTGGCATTGAGGGCCTGGCTTTTCTCAGTTGAAAAATGTGATGCGTACCAAAATAAATTTAGCTTACTATTGCCCATCCCTGAATAAAATGAAAATGGTAGAAAAATAGGTTACATTTCAGAGTCAAAAATCATTCAAAGAAGAGGCAAGAAACCCACATAATATATAGAAGAAATGTACATGCATAAAAATACATATATTTGAGACAATAACCATTCCTGACACCAGTTGTGGGATAATAAATGAAAGTGACAATTTAAGACATTTTTGCATTCATGAGGGAGACAGGAAGCACATTCGAGTGTTTTACAGTAATGGAGAGCCGTGCTATTAACATCATTAACTCCTCAGTGAGAATGACTTAAAATCATGTTTCAGATTTCGAAAATCTTTCCCTGGGCTGCAGTTTAGTGAGCAGGAAAGTAGCTATTAAAGGTCTTTTGCGTGTGACATTAAAGTCTGGCTAATTAACCAGTCTCTGTGCATCCTCTTGAACTGGCAATTACCATACAGAGCTGCAAAAACACAATGAAGCCCTGCAGTTTGTGTGCGAGACCCTCCCAATAACCCAATATGAATGCATTAGCCACAAAGGGGTAAAGTCTTTTTACAAGACACTGCCATTTTCACCCCTTGTTTTTGTTTTGTCCTCATTTTGCGCATTCTGCTGCCATCTCAAAGGCAAACACAATGCTTCAATATGAAGGCAATTGAGCACTGAGAGTCTATGAGCACCATTATCTACTAATCACTGTCTCAGACTATGGTTTTTACAGCGCTAAACTCCAGTCAGGCAGACCAACTCTACTGTCAAGGGAGTTTCGAAAGTCCTTTACAATACTTCAGGGTGCAAACAAAAAACAGTGGGTGTGCACTGTGCAGTAAATTGCAGACAATACATGGAGCTTGTCCAATTATTTATATTGAACAAGTATTACTGATATCGATTCTACACCAGCTAATCTTGGTTTTTGTGATTGTTGTTATTGTGCCGCCATACAGAACAACGAGCTGAGCCCTTTTCAGAATGCCATACGATGACCTCTACGACATAACAGAGCTGTTTGTTCGTGCCAATCACTGAATAAGGATCTCAATGGAAAAGGAAGTAAGACTGTCTAAACATATAATAAATGTATTGGCAGAAGCCAGTAGCAAGCGTGATGCTAACCAGTGATGGGTTTTTGTGCCTACCTCCTCACACCTCAGAAGTATGGGTTATGGCTCACATTACTTCATGTTAATAGATTGTTGTTTAATTATGTATACTGCACAGGTACAACCTCAGATTAATACTATGGATGAGAGTAACAGCATGCTGACATCGACCAACTTTTAAAAAGTATGTCTTATTGTACAAAACACACGAAATGTGTATATATTTGATGTATCGCCATGCTGCATATTTTAGTGAATGCAATCAACAGCCAAATATATTCATTTCGGTGTTCATTTCATATTCTGTCTAGGCTTGCCTGGTGACGGTGAGTGAATACCCATTGTGAGCGAATCTCATCCATGCAAATACGGGCTTTCCGTTTGTCATTGACGTAAACGGAAGCTTAAGCGTAATTGCTGGGAAATTGCAATTCCCGCTGCAGGCGCCGCTTCAGAAAAAGACAGATGAACTCATTGTGCGGCTGTCTTGTAGAATCAATGAGACCTGCTTGGCGACGGGATAGCTGGCTCTCAAGATGGCTTTCCCCTGACACCGCGCGTGCCCCCAACTCCTATCTAAATACCATGGTGCATAGTCATTGACGTCACAAATGCAAATTGTCATTTCAACACCTGCATCCTGCGGGGACGCTGAAACGGACCCTGAAACGGCTCTCGAGGTCCGGTGAGTCAACGTACGTCCACAGGCAGTCTGAGTCGCAAGGAACAGAGAGACGAGTTTGATCTCCGCGATTTGTCATGAATAAGTTTTGAATGCGTGTTAGGCTCAGAGAGAGCGCGAAAAACATCTGAAGATCCAGCTCTCCAGCCTCATTGAGATTCCCGCGTCAACTCGCAAACGCAGAGAAGTCCTGGTTTTCTTGCCTGTTGACATTTTACATAGTAAACACCGTCAATACGGCTCTCAGCTCATTTAATCAAGTCGTTACTGCTGGACCACGAGAGAGAGGTGACATTTAGCAATTTGGCAATTCGGCGGTGAAATTGATCGCAGCTGGGGGGCAGCCTTCCTTTTCTGTGTTCAGATAGCAACTAATTAAGCTGTCAGTATCTGGCTTAATATGGACCCAGCGTCGCCGCCGCAACTGACGCGCCGTTTAAAGGTGCTTTTAGGGCGGGGTGCGGCTGTACAGTGACGTTGATGGAGAGGCAGGTAGTTTCACCTGCTCGCTACGCTGTTTGTCTTGTCAGGAGAAAGTCTTTTGTATCTGCTTTAAGACAAAGCTAGCGGTTTCTCTGGCTCTTAAAATAAGACACTGGAGTCTGATGACTTTTGGGCCATTTTGTCTGACCAGTTTCTTACATTCCCGTGTTGCAAATCAGGTCTGTTCACAGATGCACATTCAGAACTTAAAAAAACAAAAAAAATCAAGACATGACTGTTTTTACCAATGTATATTTAAGTTTCCTCATACCTTCTATTTACCTGGATGTTTTTAAAGCTTGTACTTCTGTAGCAGTTTTGGCCATTTCAAGAAGATACGTCACACTCTTGTGTATATGAGGCTGGAATTTTCTTATTTTCTCACCTATGGCTTAAATTGATCTGCCAAATTGATTGGTAACCAATAAGGCCTGAGAAAGAGAAATCTGAAACAAAGCTAACAAAGTTGCTGTAGTTGCATTTGTCTCTTGATTATATGGGTGGGTTTGCACAATAACAACGGGATTAAGAATTACAGGGAAGGGGAAAAGCGTGGTGACACAAACCGGACAGCTCACAAACAACACCCTGTTACGTTATACATGAAAAATCAGTCAGTCTGCGATATGGCGGCACAACCACTGCCCCTTATACATTTTAAGCAGACCGTTCAGGATGTGTGAGATGTCGGTCTAAGTAGGTGCAGCACAGCTGATAAGTTTCATTGTGTGTTCTTTAAAATTATGTTTTCTCACATCAGCTTTGGATTTGCCCGGAACATCGTGAAAAGTGCATCATATGATGTAAGTTTGACTAGGGTGGGCATGCTCACAAGACCTTGTGATGACCCTGTACCTATGGAGCTGGGATCGCTCCACGCAAAAGCTTCATCCATGCTCGTGTGAGTGTGTGAGTGTGCACGCGAGCGCAGTGCTTTTGCGTGGACGGGCATGCCTGTTCGCAGTGATAAATGGCGTTCCTTATCTGGAGGTGGTGGTGGGGGGGGGGGGGGGGGGGGGAGGGGGGGGGGGGGGGGGGGGGGGGGGGGGGGCGGTGTCAGATGAGGACGGCGTGCTCCAGATTCTCACAGGTATTCAGCGGCAGTGGTGGCAGCTCAGTGGCTGGGCGGTAAGAGATAATTTGGGCATGGCGGTGGGCCCATCTCTCTCTCTCTCTCGCTCTCTCTCTCTGTCTCTCTCTTTTTATTTTTTTGGGCAAGTGTTGGGTTTTGGGTGTTGGATATTTTTTGTGTTTCTGTGAGTGCTGATGTGTTCTGGTTTTTGGGTTTATATTATGGCTGATTTGTGTTCTGTGATATGGGTGTTTTAATGTCATAATAAAGGTGGGTTAAAACTCAAACTCTCTCTCACTCTTCTTTCTCTGTCTCTTGTTCTCTTTCTCTGCTGTATAACTGAGGAACTGTGACTGCATGGAAATGCTTCAGGGAGGAAGGGAATGAGAAGGTTGTGGGAGGGGGGAGGGGGGAGTGGGGCACAAAAACCATTCCAGCCACACCAACCAAACGGGCCTGGAAATGAAAATGTCACCTCTGTGGAAACATGACCTCCACTCAGTCCTCGTTCACCATGTAAATTAGACCTGGCTCCTGGCAGAGTCCTGCAAACGCCAGTTAACATGCTGGTGTAGGAGTAGTGTTGACTCCCGATCTAGAAAACATGCATTAATTGTTTTTTATTTATGGCAGAGACCGCCTGATTGGCTCGCAGATTTCTGAGGGTGGATTGGATTGGACGGGATTCTGAATAGCTGCTTCCAGCTGGTGTCCTGCCTACACAAGATCATAGCTGGTCCAAAGCAGTGCCTAACCATTTGTTTATTAGCAAAGAGTATCCTCAAAGTTTTACAGTGTTATGGCACAAATGTAGATGTTTATTTGTTAGGACCATACCCTGTGAGCCTGACAGGTGGCAGTAGTGTGGGACTAAGGGCCTATACACACCTGGAATTTATGAAACATACAAAAACCCCTGAATGAGATCGCTTCAAAGACAACATTGATTTTCTGTACGACAGAGACCAATGGCGTGCAGACCATGAATCCACCAGATTTTACATTTTGATGGAACACATTGTGATGTTGCGATATTTCAAAATAGTGGATTATACTGACAATATCTAATTTCCATGTGGAAAATAAGTACATAATATTGACCTCTTTTTTTCAGAATCTGTCATTTTATTTCTGAATAAATAAGAAAGGCCATGTTTATTTACTTAGACTATCTATGTTCCTGCATAACACGTAGCACTATCCTCACTCACTGTGGGTCCACCCAGGAAAAGAAAGACCAGACCACCATCTTGTGTGTACGCATCAGCTGTGTCTCTGTGAGCATGAGCCCCTACTGCACCAAAACCTGTCAGGGAAGCTCTACCCAGAATCCCCTGCACATATAGAATACGCCTGAGAAACTGTGCAGAAATAAGGAGAGAAAGATTGGCTCACTGATGTCCTTGTTTACTCTGCCGTCAGCCTGCAGGTCGAGAGTGTCATTTCATGTTCCGTTTTGTCATGGCTCGGCACAGCCATGGAGGATTATAAGTTTGACTTCAAAGGGACGAGCAAATGAATTTCTTTTTTTTTTTTTTTTTTTTTTTTTACAAACTATTCTCTTTTTTTTTTTTTTACTCTGCTTTCCAGCAAACTGCAAAGAGAGAACTGCTCAGTAATCTGTTGTCAGCTCCTTACTGCTTATCAATTAAGCACTGTGTTATCTTTGTAATTAAACGAGGAGTCTTTGACAGCTGGGGGTGGGGGGGGGGGGGCACTGTGATGGTGGCTCTCTGTGAGGAGTCTTTTGCCTGGGGGCCGGGGGGGGGGGGGGGGGGGGGGGGGGGGGTGGGGGGTGGATCCACAGCTTCTTTTTGTCATTCAATTAATCTCAACCAACAGGAAACAGCCTTGGATCTGGTATTGCAAATCTTTATCCATGTTCTGGTACTCAGTTCTCAGTTCAAAGTTGTGCTTTCCAAAAAAAAAAATTCTTGCTCCTACAATGTAGGAGACCAATACCTCAAATAGACCTTTGAAATTGGATTGAAAAATGCTTTCAGATGATGTGAAGGGGATACCGCCGCATTCATTTATTTAGAATCAATAACCTTTTAACCTTTCATACAAAACGTCACATGAATTCGTGTCACGCAATGTGCTTGCAGTCCGTGCGTTTGCACATTAACATTAGATAATTGAAGCGGTTATCATGCTATAGATAATTCCTGCAGCGGGGGGACGTGGGATTTTTTTGTTAATCCAACGTGCTCATAATCTTAATCCGTTTAACATAATGAACTCGGATCTAATTTCATGGCTTTAATCAACTTGGCATTTCCTCCAAAGCGCAAAGGTCTAGCGAATTTGCATTTCTCACCCACTTCAAAGGGATACCGTGTGTGTGTTTTTTGTCCAGGTGCATCTCATCTCATCGTCTGTGTTAATTAGCAGGGGAGTCTCGGCTGAACACGACTCCCCTGTTGTATGCAGTATACTGCGGCTGTTTGCCTCCGGTGGCTCTCTGCTGATGGTTGCCGCAGAGCCTTCCCTATGATCCCCAAACATCTGTGTGCCTTCACTTCCAACTATTTACTCATTTATTCTTTTTTTATTTTATTTTTTTACCTGTTTTTTCCCTCATGATAAAATATAATGAAATTTGCACAAGTGAATCAAACGTGTTTGTTCCCACATGTAATTCACATGCGTACTAATGCATAAGGATTGCCGCTCCAGCCGGAGGTTGCTGGTTCAATGCCCACAAAGGGCACTGCTGTTGTACCCCTTAGCAAGGTACGTAACCCAAATTGCCTCAGGAAAAATCTAGCTGTATTAAAGGATAGTGTAAGAAATGTGAACTTCTAAGTCACTGAATTAGAACATCCGATAAACGCCTAACTTTAAATGTTAACTACACGTTTCCACATGCGAACCACTTGCTGTCACAGTCCCACAGAATCTATAGATCACTTGCAGGACATGTGGCATATTGCAGAAATGTGTAGTTTTGGTGAACTGTCCCTTTGACTTGGTTAAAGCGTTGTCAATCTCAATGTCAATGTCAAGTTCTTGGGTGACCTTGCTCAGCCAGCCAGATGTTTGCATCTTTGATATAATGCAGTAGTTGACAGTGTTTGCAATAGGTGATCCATGTAACAAACAGAAAAGACTCTGCAGTACGACACATCCAAGCTGAGTGAACACTGGACAGCTTTGTATAGCTGCAGGGCTCATATACTCTGCTCTCATTTTTATCTCTTTTATAATGCCCTTGTGTGTGCTACTGTATTGCAATTTTAGCCTTGTGTTTATGGTTCCTCTGTCCTTGTGCACTGTATTGTATTGTTTTTGTCTTGTGTTTATGGTTCTTCTGTTCTGATATTTTCAACAGCTGTGTAGTTTTTGCCATGAGGTTTAATAAAGTATTTATCTGTCTATGTGTATGTCTGTCTGTGTCTCGATCCAGAGGTGGCATACCAGCTGTGGTGCCCTTTATGCTGAAGGCATTTGAGAAGTCACTTTATTAAAGTAATTCTTTAAAAAAAAAAAAAAGCCACACATCTCAAACACATGTACCTGTGCGTGTGCGTGTGCGCACACACACACACACACGCACACATGTTTTCTGGTTTGGTCTGTTTGTTTGTTCCATCTATTGCTTTTAATTAAAAGGCTTGAACAAGCTGATAATTACTGACCATCTCTCAACAGTGCATCTGTTATAATTCAAAATAAAAAGTGTTTTTAGAGACACCTTGTGACATGTTTAATTTTATCCAGCAACAATCAAAAGACAGTGGCTACTGTCTAAATGGCCTTAAAATAAAATGGATGTATATGCAATTACTGATCCTTGGTTTAACTTTGAAATAATCCAAATGTGTAAATTATGTATAAATAACAAGTACATTCACAATGGGGGTGACACAAAAATACATACATTTAATAAGTCAAATAATTCTGTCAGCCTCCATGCAGCAATTATAACCATACATTTCAAATGACAAAATGGCGAATTCTCTTTACCTGATGTCACAGTAAAATTGGTAGACAAGTCTCAATCAGAGCAACCTCATTAAATGCGAATGGATAAAATGAGTCCAGCAGACGCAGTGTGTCCCCAGAACCAGGGGTGAGACACTGCTACCTGCAGATGATCCTGTAGACATAATTTCAGCTCCTACTTAAAGATACTTAATGATAATTCCCAGGTGTCATATGCATATATGCAGTAGGTGAATATTGTGTCATAGAAGCAATCAAATTCTGGCTGCAGGCCATTACAGTCACAAGATTGGAGCCACAGTTGTAATTTTGTTCTCACAGGACATATTTTGTTGTACTGTGAGGTCCAAAAGGCAAGCCTTAAACATAAACACACACACACACAGTTGTCAAGTATGTCAAATGTGAGGGGGCTTCAACTACAGATGGTAAAACGAAGTGTTATGAACCACATAATGGGTTCAGCTACCATATTCAACCATTGCTTGACAATTTTGCACCAATCACCGACTTTTGCTGGCTGTGAAGAGATAAATCTTTTTTGATTGTTTTATGGAATTCTATAAACAACAGCTCATCATAGCCCTATCATTATGGCCGTGATACAACATCGTTCTATTTGTCTCGCTCATATGTCAAATCTGAAGCCTGTGAAAACTCTGTGTAAAAGCTCTGTATAAAGGTATGGGTAAAGAGGTCTATAAAAGGCAACTTATTCCTTGTGCTTGGATATTTGTCATACATACACACACTGAAACACACACACAGGAATCTTACAGCACCTGGCCTTGGATAATTCCTGGCTAGTCGAGGCTTACATCCTGTTTCTAAGTTTGGGGAGGAAAAATACAAAAAAGTGAAAAGTGTCCTGACACTTGTGTACGGTTGAAAGTTTCCACAAGTTTATATTGCAGCATGGTAATAAATGTTTATTTATTAATCAATAACAGCTTGCAACTTTAAATATAAATGCAAACTTTAAATATACCTTGATATACAGTTAGCAAACATTAAAAAAGTTAATGAATGCTAATAAAAATTGCAAGATTATAATATGTATACCTTATGTGGTAGTATACAACATATATGACAGCTTCCTGTGGAATGTCCTGATCTATAAAGCGTGACCTCATTCTCAATGTCATAATGACTAATATATGTTAATTTATGTTCATCAACAACATATTTATAGCTCTGTTATTAATGGCTAGTTAAGCATTAATATGCAAACTGAGTGTTTGTGAAATGTTCATTGCCTGACCTTTATGTGGGGCTCTGTGACATATGGGTTTAGAGAGGGCAGTTTCTGGCCGAAGGCCAACCGAACTCAGGGACAGATGTTCAGAAGTATCGAAACCAGATGTTAATGGCCCTCAGTTTGGCGGAAACAGCTGGGGAACGAGCTTTCCAGAGCTGGAAAATGGAAATTGGGTTTTTAATATTTATGGGTGGAGCTGCAAGCTGTAGCGAGGGCAGATTAGATGGAGGCGATGCTGGGAAGGAAAAGCCGAGGTGCCACCGAGGCGAATCGACCCAAAACTCTGTGACAGACTCTTAGCTCTGCTCGGTTTCTATGTAGGCCAACACCATTACATGGACATGCTTTGCACACCCGGGTTTGGAGAGTCAAAGCAGGTCATTTTGTGTCCTTGCAAAAAAGTCATGGGGAAACAAAAAAAATTCTCTTCGCCATTTCCTTTTCTTATTCACCTTGTTATGAATTATGAAGACACGGAAAACCGCAGGCTGATAAAGTAACAGTGGCGGATTTAATGTTTATTAACCATATGGCACTCTACCAAGCAAAGTTCATTTCAGTTTAAAATGAATATAATCATGAATAATGTGGTACCAAAGGGCTCTGGTCATTAACTGGAACAAATTATGTATTTTTTTGTTGATATATGTTTCTGCTATATTGTATATAAATTACACAGATTTCTGTTTCATCTGTATGTCAGAGATAATTTGTATGACTGTGTCAGTTTCAATTGTGTGGTGACATAGGGATAAACTGAACATATATTCCATGTACTTAAGTGACCACCCCCCCCCCTCCCCATTTCACCCTGTGTCCTTTTTTCCTTTATTTAACACAGTCTGACAGTTCAGCTTACCAAATCCCATGTTCTCACACTTGCTCAACCACCATGTCCCCAAACTGGGTAAATATTGAATAAAAATGTAAATTTGTGTCTCTTGTCAAAGTAATATTGACTGAATCCTGGTGAGTTTATTTTTTATGGACAGTGGGCACTCTGCCCTCCTTCGGTATTCTTTCTTCATTTCACAAAGTGGCAACAATGCGGACAGTTGCTTTTGCCGGAGGATCAGCCCTGGCCACCCAGGATACCCAGCCTGTGGAGCCTGAGAGCCGGCAGCCCTACAGAGTGCACCGTATGATCTTGCCTCCAGGCATGCCTTTGTTGTTGTTGTCCTGCATATGCATGGTTTGCGTGCACCATCACCATCCCCACCATCACCATCCCCATCCTCTTGGATCGGCAAGTGTAGACTAACCAGCCGCCCCCCCCCCCCCCCCCCCCCCCCCAGCTTTCTCCCCTCACTATTCAAGTGCACCTCCCACAAACAGTCATCGAACTGTGAAAGAAGCCCAATTACAGACTTTCCAGTTAGCCTCCCTCTGATTAGCGCTAAATGGAGGTTTAATGCGAAGTGATGTATTCTGGCCATGTTTCCACGTCAAGTGGGGAACTTGAGCTGAGCGTGTGATGAATAAAGCAATGGATTTTCACTGTCACATGCCTCCACAGATATATCGATAGATTCACAGATACTCAGATCTGAGTTCTCAGCATCGGACGGTTTGTCTTGATGTTCCTGCAGCAGGTTTATTCAAATTTAAAAATACTAAATAATAATATTAATGGACACTTTGCTGAAAAATAGGGCAGGGATTCTCCTGTTACCCAACAGAATCCTCTGATAGCTTAGAGGTGGCAAAGCCAGGGGAAACATAGGAGTTAAATATCTGGTTGTTTAGATAATCTTTGGTACCTTGCAGTAGTGCCTGTAGTTGTATGTGAGTGCCCCTTGTGTGTAGCACAGGGTTTGAGTTTTTTTTTTTAACCTTTAATTATTCATGTATGAAACTGTGCTGCAGTTTACAGTTTCTAACACTCAAAACATTAAATTTAAAAGGATAAATAAATAATTTAATAATTGCTGATGATTGGAGATCATTAGTGAGCCCTTGCACTCTGACATCTGATTGGTTGGAACTTTATCCAAGTACAAAAACAAGATTCAACACAAGCTTAACATCCATCACAACTTTTCCTCAATTAATTGTACTGATTGCATTGCATTGGCAATGGTGTCGTTTTATATGTACCGTGGCATCAAATCCTTCAGACGTTCCTGGTAATGTACTATGGAGAAGAATGATTGCGGAACCCTTGCGAATCTGGTCGGGGGCCGGAATTAACACCCAGCCAATGGGAATTCTCGGTTGCTGCTGCTGCTGTTGCTGGCGCCGAGGCCTAACATCCACAGAATGTTGATGAAGCGCCAAACGTGCTTTAAATATTCATGCAGCCCCGTGAAAGGTTGAGGGGGTTAAAACATGGAGTGCAGGATGGACGGTGAAAAAGTTGGGGGGGGGGGGGGGGGTGTATTTCATGGACCAAGGATCCTTCCCTTTTGCGCCTGTCACCCCCACCAGCCTCCTGCACTGCTGTCTGTCATCGTCGAATCCCGAAACGGTCCACTGCACTCGACCAGCGTTTGACCACGTCTGTCTTTGGGCTGGTTCCAAACCGCCAGCACCACCTCTCTGTGCCACCGAACTGACAGACCCGCGAGGCCCAGCGTGAGCGTCTGTCTCCATGTCTCTCCGATCCGTCGCTCACAGCAGTGTAACTGGTCATCTAGGCCTCTCGGCTGTCATCTACACCAGGCAGATACTGACTGCACACCACAGACAAGGGTGCAAGCTAACAAGCTAAAGTGCTCTTTACATCTCTTGCAGCCAATCTGAAATGTGTGAACAAACAGGTACACAAAGAAGGTTCACAATCTCTATAAGATATACAATTTCAGGAGAATTCCAGAATTCCCAAATCTTCCTTTTATTTTAGAATTATGTCAGTCCTCACCTTAACAAACATATTTCTGAAGTGGCAGAAATAATGCTTTCGTTGCACAACAAAGACCATGAACAGAACACCCATAATGATGATGTCACCCAAGTATGAGGCAATGCAGAACACCCATAATAATGACGTCACCCAAGTATGATGAAATGCAGAACACCCATAACAATGATGTCATCCAAGTGTGATGCAATGCAGAACACCCATAACAATGATGTCAACTGAGTATGATGCAATGCAGAACTCCCATAACAATGATGTCACCCGAGTATGATGCCTTACGTCCCCCCATTGTAGAGAATAGATTGAGAGAATGTAGTGGTAGCTAGACTTCAGATGATACTAATACAAGGCTCCTGCCATTCCACTGATAACTAAAATACTGAGATTTTTGACTTCAAAACAATATATTTGTCATCATCACACAGTATTCCACAGTTCAAAAGACACTTCTGCTCACTTAAAGGATAAAAGAGTGGAGTTATATCCTGAAGGCACCACTTCAAATGCTCTTTTGTAGGCACACATGAAAGATTTGGTTTTGACACATAAAATATGGGTCACAGAAATCATTCTCAAGGTAAAAGAGAACATACCAAATTATGATTTTTAGATGGACTTCCGCTGTATTAATAAAAATACACTGAATTAAGTTGATTCCTTTAGCCAAATGGAAATTCAACATTGTTACCATTTATGCCGCATTTTAGGAATTTAGTAGACGCTCTTGTTCAGAGAGATGTACATGACTACCATTTTATACAGTCTGTTTTGTACAGCTGCCTAATGTAGTGGTATGTGCACATGTTGTGGGATTTTGCTCCTGGGAAACCCTGCGTATGCTTGCATGGTATTTTTGGTTGTAAATGTTCTGGTTCTTCGCACTCAACACTGATAATTCAAGAGAATTTGAGTCCTTTCAAGTAAAATAATAAATATGATTGGTGACATGTTAAGGTGCATTTGACAATTTATTTTTTTTCAGTAGTGCCTCGTAAACTAATTACACAGATTATTTTCAAGGCAATTATGTTTTAATTTGTTGTTCAGTGGGGGCTAAAATAATAAAAACTAATTAAGCTGAATCAATTGAGAGAGCAACTATAAACTGATTAAGCAATGATTCAGTAATAGATGTTTACCGAAATAAATTACATCATAACTTTCAGAGGAGAAGAAATGTACGCACATCTGAACCGGTACCAGGTGGAACAAAAAAATATATATATGTGGAATAAACACTATATTAACAGAACGCAGAATTTCCTCCTAAATAATACTGATTAGAACAATATGCATAGACAGGGTTTCTATTTGGTCCCATGAACTGTGATGAAATGCCAAATCCAGATCAATGTTTAATTAAAACTCAATCAAACTAAACCAACATAGTTCTAATGAAACCAAAACTAGCCATTAGAGGGTCTTCATGGTCTATATTGGGACATGATAATCTATGAAATACTGGAAGAAGCAAAGCTCATAAGACTGTAGTGACATGTGGCCCTGCACTGTTTACATAATGTTGTTGAATCAGAGAGTTCCATAGCGAGTACAATGAGATCTGCTGTGATATTTCTAGTGGAGAAATATTAGCAATACAAGCACCAAGAACGGTTCAGTATGAACCTCTAAGTTCTCTCTGTTTTCATTGAATATATGAATACCCAAAATATGCAAATGGTACTGAAATCAAATAAAACACAAAGTTTAATCTTTTGGAATCAGCAGAGGAAAGCAAGACAGGGTGTTAATCCTCTCTGTTTTTGTCTAGCAAAACAAAGGACATTTTTACAGTTCAAATGACATCATTTCATCACTAGCGTTCATCTGTTCACTTCTATTCTAATTTCCATTTACAACTGTAAAGACACAGCTGCCTTTGAGATGTAAGCACCCAAGTGAAAATGAATGGTCCGATGAATGACACTCTCCTGAGATTTAGCCCTGTGTGGTCGAAAACATTTAATTTGATGTGGAATTAAATGAAGAGATGACAGGACATTGCCGTCATAATTTAGAGCGGAGTGTGACAATACGTTCAAGCACGTAAAATACCGTGGTATGCAAAGGTAGAATTGTACCGGCACAGAATTAAAAAAAATGCGGTAGTTTCAAAATGGCCCCCTTATGTATTGTATAAAAAAAACTGCCTACCGCAATTTTAAACTCGAACTTTTTCTTTCTTATAACAACAAGACTTGCATACATTTAGAGGTCTGCGGACAGACAGTCTGGCTCTTCACCTCTTGCGCGTGCCAACATCACCTCGCCTGTCCTTAGCAGACAGCGTCTTTCCAATGCTCCCCGGGATCACACGCCCAAAAACCAAACAACGAACAAAACAAACAAACCAGAGACAATACTAACGTGTACATGACCCTAGAGTGTTGTCACTTAAACTACAATATCTCTAGCGTGTAATCTTGGGAGACAATACAATAATCAGTTGCTGATAGTTATCCGGGAGAACGCATATAGAACCTTTGGTTGCAGGTTAAACTAGCTAGAGTGTATTGGAGGTGCATTGAAAATAAATACTCAGTGTGCATGCGTTACTTTAAATATTTTTATATTATAGCAGGCCTGCATATTCCCGCAAGTGGAATATGAAGATGCATTTAAACATAGGCACTCCATACATCTTTAATGTCATAAGAAAATTAAAATATTTATATGATTAATCTGTTCACAAAGTAAATCCCTGAACAGTCAAAATGAAAAGAAAATATGAATTCGAAAATACTGTTAATTTCTCTTACTTCACCCTAGTTCTATCTTTCAGAACTGGACAGCTCCTTCGCTCCACCTAACCCCCACCCCCCCTCAAACACACACACATACATTCCCCCAAGAAGAAATGATTGACAGAAGAAACGGCCATACGCGAGTCAAGGACACTTTAGGAACCCTATAAGATAATGAAGGAGACGGGATTTAAGAGCAATTGGTTCCAGCTGTCCCTTTGGTGTAGTTACTGTTCGTTATGGACAGAGGAGGGCGGAGTGTATTTGCTACCGAAGTGCGCGAGGAGCGGCCCCGTGCGTCTAAGCAATCGTTTTCTTTTTTTTCACTTTTCGTTCGAGCCTGTTTACTCACATGCATTTCAGTCTAAGGGGAGCGGCAAGCCATTATCGGGGCTGTCTCGGGCTGTGAGGGAGATTTTTCGTTTCACAAACGGTGAAGATTTGTATGAAACCTCTGACGAGAGAATACAGACACGAGCGAGCTAATTCTAGCATCACTGAGAGAGGAGGGATGTGATGCTAGTAGAAATTCAACCGTCTTCGCACATTCAAGATCTCCACCGGAGACAGGAGCCAGAGAACTTTTCTACAGGTGAATACAAATTGATTGCTTCATTGAAGATCCTATTCACTCGGATGCAAGCGGGTTTCCCACACTTGACTGCTTGGACTAAAACGAATCCTCGGCGCTCTCGGTCACAAACGATATGGCTATTTTTCTGATTTCCTTGCTCTTGCAAACGGGATTTGCAGTTGGATCGAATTACGGGTATGTGGAGTGGTCGGAGCACGACAAAGACCTGGACACCAAAGGACAGAATGTAGTTCCTAATACGCATATCAACAGAGAAACGCAACACAATCCGACTTTTATCACAAAACCGGCGACCGAGCGCACCGTCGTTGCACACAGAATCGAAGAGGACCTGCCCAGGGTAGTGACGGCTTTCCTTCACACTGGAGATTCATCTACTTTGAAACATGTCAACTGCTCCAGGAGATACGAGCTTAGCAGTCTTCGAGGGAGGTCTTACATTACTTCCCATTATTCCCTGCAGAGCGCGCTTGACACGGTGGCGCATGCCACCAACTTCTTAAACGTGATCTTACAAACTAACAGTTCAAGGGAGCACAGCTTCCGGCGAGATATAATATGGTATCACGCATTGGTTCGGAGTATTTTAGAAGGGGATCCCAAAATACATAGGGCTGTGGTCACTTTCAATACCGAGTCGCAAACTCCTGGACCCCACATCTTCCTCCAGGCGACAAGAACAGATAGCGACATAGTTCTCCAAGACCTCTCGAGCACGGCCCATCATCGGTTGAAAAACAAGACGCCGGAATCTGAGTGGTTCAACGACTTTAGGGACAAAAAACAGACCCACGTGCGAAGGAAAGTGTTGAGCCAGGAAGTCAGAGCAACCGATGCCACACTCAGAAGAGGGGACCGTCATGTGCTCGATAAAAATCTAATTAAATGGTCTGCGCCATACCTTGAGTGCGAACATGGTAATTTCATTCCACATTGGCTTCTAACTTTGTCAGCTGGATTCTACAGCCTAAAACCAAATTTGACCCCAGAGTTCAGGTATGTAAAGTGTGTAATTTCAGGTTAATCAACTGACATTCATTCTTTTAATCTGTACAAACTCGGTGCATCCTATGCGCTTGCGCAAAAACAAGTTATTATAACATGGGGGCGTTTCAAACATTTATACAGTTGCCAACTAAAATCAAGAACTGAAAGCTTTTCATTATTCATTTACGACTGACGTCACCGTATATGAAGCGTTGCACTTTTCCTGCCTGCGCGTGGGGACCTCGTTTCATCCAAAACCCGCGAGCTCCTCGGCGAGCTGTGCGCCAGACTGTGTGCGGCGCGTGGAGAAGGGTGAACTGCACTAATTAAAACTGATAGTGACGCTTGACATGTTAATAAGAACCGCTCTCTCGAGATTTTTTAGTGTTCTCCCCTCAGAGAGATATAGCACTGACTTAATTCTTCAAGTGCCCTCGAGCTTCCTGCGGATTACTGATTTTCATGTTTGCAGCTGCACTGACAACACACTTGCCGCGCTTGAATGAAGGTGCAGAGAATGATGCTAAAAATAACTGCCCGTGTTATCCCTGTGCAATTCTCGAACCGCCTAATTAATTTTCGATTTTTTTATGGTCCATATCCCACCTCTAAGATAAATCATTTGCCAGTAACAACTGCTTACCTGATTGTAAACCGATGCATTTCATTGATCGTACCGATCATGCAGTGGTGGCTTTACATTGTCGAGTTGAACTAATGTAGAAGTGTAGTTCAGTCCACCATCCATATTGAGACATGACCGGCACTAATATGTTGTTTACGTATGTTCTGTGAGCATTATTTATGTATGACTTCTCTAGCGAACACACCCGTACTGCAACATAGCACTGAGCATAAAATGCCTATACGCTCCCTGTGTTACCAGCTGTGTAATTATCCGACTTTGATAATCGTTTTCAAATAATAATTTGAAAGGGATAAACCGCCCGTGCATAGTCCCTCTTCTGTGAAAAGGGAAACACAACGAGGTTCTGCTTACCTACACATATGTAGATTCGTTTGGAATCGGACAGCTGTGTTTATGGTAAAATTAGAGTTCAATCAATATGCGCTCGGGCCCAACGCCAGTCAATGCCTCGATTATGAGCTTGCCTGAACTCTCAGGCTTGTTTCGCTTGGAGCGGCTCCACATTTGGGAGGTCTGAATATAAACGTGCAGTTTATGCCTGTCAGTCATAACCGCTCACATTCTGCTGAAAGATGTTGCTGTCTTCACTCTGCATTGGCGATATCAACTGTAACTATTTTTAATTGTAATAAATAACACTGGGACTGCATTTAAAAATTTTAGTCAGCAGCAATGGTATTCCAGGATTTGTATTCTTTTGAAAGTGGAACTGTAGCTCAAGTTACTTTAATTGTGACTTATTCAGCAGTGCATTTTGCTCACCCTGTTGAAATGAGTCATATGTTGTTTGCATCAAGTTTGCTTTGATTCGCGTGTCAGTAAGTCAATAGCGTTAACAGGAGACGTGTGTCTCTAGGCCAGAAGCTATCGCTAGTGCCTTAATAGCTCGCCATGGAAACTTGTGGATGAGCCCACTGTCTTACACATATTTTGATAATGGCTGCAACTAACAACTATTTTTATTATCGATTAATCTGCTCATTCTTTTCTTGATGAATCCAGTGGTGTATAAAACATCAGAAAACAGTGAAAAATGCCCATTACAGTTTCCTGGAGCACAATGTGACGTCATTAAACGTCTTGTTTTGTCTGACCAACAGTCCTAAACCCCAAAATATTCCATCTGCTGTAATGTAAGACCAAGGAAAGCAGCATATTCTCACATTTGAGAGCATAGAACCATCAAATCTTCTGCATTTTTACTTCAAAAATCACCCAAATGAATAATTGATTATCAAAACAGTTGGCAATTAATTTTCTTTCGATCGACTAATTGATTAATCAAATAATCGTTACAGCTCAAATTTTGATTGTAGTTGTACTTAGTTTTGGATGACTGCCCATTTCTTCATTGATACCATTCCCTAATCCAGGGGCTCCGAAACTCTATTCTGGGGACCCACTGTAGGCCAGTAAGTATTTTCTTTCTTACCATTATTGCAAACTGTAAACAGTGACAAGCTGTTAACTGTACTTAATTAAACACACTTAACATCTACTGAAGGATTATTTAAATCAGTCCTTCGGAAAGAGGTTAAATATGTAAATTGAATGGTTCACCAAATTAGCAGGAAGTGCTGGTTGAAATGAGGTTTTGTGAACTCCAGATGTCAATCAGAGAATTGTCTGCACCAATCAGTTTTTTTTTTCTCTGCACAGTCAGCGCTGCCATTGGTCCACATTATTGTGTCACTGGCAGCCCCTCCCATTTTTGGTTCAGTGAAACCTCAGTGCTCCATCACTGTTGGCAGTCGATTTCTGAGCAACAGGAAAGTGATCAAAAGATCGGCTTTAACAATTTAACAAAAAACCGGCACACAAAAACCGGATCCTCAGGATGGAGTTTCTGAACCCACTTGCCTTAATTAATCCACTTTGTCTCTCTGCTGCTCCCAAGGTTCTCCCTTTTGTTACGCAGAGCAAGAAAACATCGTCCCATATCTCCTTCATGGAACAGATGTAAAGCTAATTTACAATATCAATAGGATTACCTTCCAGGCCCTGTGCCAGATAAACCCCCTGTCAATACTGATATGAGAAATTAATTAAATATGCATAAAGCAACTTGAAACTGTCATAATGTTCGATTGTACTCATGCTCTGATGGATTTTCGTGGATAACTGTAAGGAGATATAATAATGGGTGCATACAGATTTTGTGACAGCCAGCGCATATGGCTGAGACAAACAGTATCAGCTTACTGTGAACACAATGTTATTCTAAAAAAAAAAACGCACAATTAATGGGGAGTGGATGTTGGTATGTAATTCATGTGTGTATTTAGCTTACCATAGCGATTTCATTTTTACTGTTTATGAGCACACATTTGTGTGGCAGCTTACAATGGTCCTCAGAGCAAGGGCGTAGGTGAAATAACTTGAATGATATTTTACTAGGGAATTTAGCATGCAGTAGAGTAACATGCCTATAGACACAAATGTATCAGCTGTTGCTCAAACATCAATCTGTTGAAGGAGTCCAATGCTCTTATCACTGCACTCTATATTTTCATAACTCACAAATAGGTGAATATTAAAATATAAGTATACATCGCATTGTGTACATCGCATTGTGTATGATGTATCTAGATGTAGTGCCATGACTCATAGAGGACAAAATATCAACATATGGTGACTCAATACCCTGTTAAATGTGTCCATTTTTTGTTTACTACCTACCTACACACACGCTCACACACACACACACACACACACACACACATCATCTGGGACAAACAGTGCGGCCCACATTTTGTGCATGATCTAGTTATACAGCTTGATACTTTCAAAGCAGTGTGGGTCAAATGCCTACCTCCAGGGTACCTCTGTGACACTCAGTTGGGGATTCAAACTTGCAACCTTTTGCAGGGATGTGACAAAGCCTTGCGCCATTCTGCTGTGTCAGTCTGGTCGCTCTGGCAGTTTTTTTTTCCACGTAACAAAAAGGTGATATGAGGTGATGCGGAATGCATTCCTTCCTTAGCGCAGTGTTTAGGCTGCAGGTAAAAGCATACTCTGGTATTTCAATCAGAGCAGTCCACCATTTCTCTGCATGCAGAATGTAGATATGTCTGCAGCCAATGCTAAGTATGTTAGCACAGCGAATTGAAGGCTATGACAACAGCTGCCTCCATCCTCTCAAAAGTGATGAAACAGAACCTCTAGCGACTCACACACTGACACAGTGAAGGTAAAATGGTCATGCTGAGATGCTCTGACTACGGGTAAATCGACAAGAAGGGCTTTCTAGACTAAATGTGAGAGTATCCATTTAGTGTCGTATCAACCCGTGATACTGGGTTACGTTTATATGCTAACAATAAGGTTATGAACCTGACAAGCACTCCTCCACCATTTTAACTGGATAGATGGAAGAACAAGATAAGATAAGAAAAGGGTAAAAAATCGAGTTACTCACCATCGGGTAATGACTACATGTATGGGATAATGTTGAGACATTTTAGGTGATGTACAAATGATTGGATGACGTGAATTGTTATATATGTTATATATGCATAAACTTGGAGGTTGCCCTGTGACACTCCAGATATTGCTCATATATCGTACCCATGGTGATAACATACTGATCCCAGTGAACCGTTGCTTCTCACCTCTGCATTTTGGTAGCAAAATATCCATTCAGCCTGCAGACAGTCCACTCTCTGACAGCTGTTTGGGCTAATGATTGCTGCTTATCACTTAGGCAATGGACAATTCACCATTCAGCCGCAGAACGTTAACCTCACTAGATGCTTTTGACATTTAAAAAAAAAAAATACTACAATCAAAGTTCACGTTTTGGATAAAGTCGCGGGAACTGTGCGTCAGTGCCTCAAGCTTAGTATGAAGTCATCACAGTAATGACCTTTAATGACTAGACTTTCATTTAATAAGTTGACAGCTGGATTTGGGTAGGGTGTGTGGGGAGGAGAGAGAGAGAGAGAGAGAGAGAGAGAGAGAGAGAGAAGCATTATTATATTCAGCTTGAGAACAATGCACTGTCAGTGTATTCTGACTGAGAAAGTGAAGTGTCACAAGCCCAGCAGATAATTTTTGGGAGTGCAGGGGAAATATTTGAACTGGTTTGGCTGCTTTTCTCTGTGGCAAGCTGAGATGTTCTGAGTTCTCCTGGCTCTGGATAAAGGGACATTCAGGGCTGTGTTTTAGCAGGTCAAATTAATGGTGCATCGTTCATAATAATATGTAGTACTAATATTAATTGTAATATACGCAGTGATAAATTCAGTGTCGTGTCATTTTCATATAAGTAGACTGCAACATTTACAGTAAATTCTGCTATAGAATAAACTTTGTCCTCATGCAACAATTATTCACAGACAATAAAATCAGTTTTATATTTGTACCGAGAGTTTTGACTGTCAATGTAGAGCCCTCAATTTCTATTGTGCTAGACACCCTGTATAGCATATTGGGGTGAAAAGGACCAAGTCTACCTGGGATGGGAGTAAGAGCAGATATGAAGGTGATAAACTGAGTTAGATTAAGTTTATGATGGAACACATTTGGTTTAAGCATGGTAAACATGTGTTAGTTTATTTCTCCCTGTAGTTAATACTTTCAGAAGAAATAATTTTGTATTTTTGTTGTATAACAATAATCTATTCACTATGCAAATATTATATGTTTAATATTATAAAAAACACATATATATGATTAGCATATGTTTCTCAGATTGCTAACTGCAGTCTGAATAAGCTAATGAAGTCAATGTTTCTTGAATATATGTGTGTATGTATGTATGTATGCCTGAAACACTGTTAAGATTAATTCAGGAGCCCAGTGTGATTTTGTGAAATTAGACCTGTCCAATGAGGGTTTGCTTCACCAGTATTTCCCATTTGAATTGTACCTAATATGGATGGGGCTGTAGCATTGCAAACTACCTTTAGGCTGTATGTGGCTCTGCAGCAGCCGTGCTATACGCTGTAGTTAGCACAGGGGAATGTGGTGGATTTTCTATATGACTGAATTCAGTATCCAGCTAATGATGGGCCTGACGTCCGTCAGCCACAGTACCGCCGGAGAGGCAGCGATACAGCCAGCTGATTGGCTGACTTGTCAGAGTGTAATGGCTGAAAATTGGAGCGGGTGCAAAGCTGGAATGGTAGGGAGCTGTTTACAGAGATTTCTTGGACGCTATTTATCTGGGAATGGATACACTGTTCCCTGTGTTTAAGTTCTACGCTTCTTTACGTGTTGCAGAGACATCCGGACATAGGCAGTAATATCAGTGTATCATATCGAGAGTGATCCAAAGACAGTATTTGTAGAAAAATTAAATCTAATGTTTTAGTAAAGTTTTAGTCAAATTAATCTAGTAGTTAGAATTTAGTAGTTAGCTGTCTGGTTATGATGCAAATCGATGAAGCAACAAATGTTCCTTAGAATTGTTTGTCAGCATGTGAAGAACATGGTGATCCTAGAAATCAAGGTGCTCCTGGTTGTTGATCCTTTATGTCCGGCATTAGAAGCAATGGGACACACTGAGAGGATTTCTAAATGCATTTTAAACTCCTTGCCTTGGTCTGTCTGTGTTTCTTATAGTGCTTTCTGAATGAAGTCGATTTAATTACTCAAAATAGCAAATTAATTGAAATTCAGTTGAGGAATTGGAAAAATTTCCATAATGTTCTATTATGGTCCCTCCCCCCTCCCTCCCTCCCCACCCCCCTCCCATAATTAATGTAATTGAATTTTCATTATTTTCTGTGAAATGGAACTGACCTTAGCGCTGGTTCAGAGTATTGATGGTCCCTTCCTTTTTGATGGCTTCAGCCTGAGGCCCATGCTGGGTTTAATTTAAAACTTAAAATAAACAACCGGTTCAGACCCAAGACACCAGGTGAGAGTGAGTGAAGTGAGCGACCAGCCTCTTTAATCAATCGATGAAGTGCTGAGTGACAGTCAGAACCAACATGCCCTGCAGGTCTCCAGGACCACTGCCTGCTTGGATTTGGACAATCTTTGCCACATGAATTTTTGGTTAAAATATGATCCGGTTAATGGGAAGCCTCTTAAAGCAGAGCAAGCTCATTTTCATTTTTTTGGTGGTCTTTGAAATGAAATGTACTCTTGAGCACACAAACAGTTGCCAGGTTTAGACGGACACTTCTTTGACAAACAAGCCTAACTATCAGAATGCATAATTTCAAATTATTAATAATAATTCCAAATTAAAGGCCCCCATTTCTGGCACAGTGAGCTGTTGCGGTTAGCCGCAGAAGGCCTGAAAGCAGCTCTGTCCAGGGTTTTTCACAGCAGAAGCTTATAAAGTTGGGAACCAGAGGTCTGTAAGTGTCACTCTGTCGAGTCATTTATTTCCTCTTCTCAACAAAAGATCTTCGTAACACTTGCATAAGAACGTCTCACAGGGAGAGGGAAATAAATAACCCGGATCCAAGTGTGTAACTTTATTTTCTCTGGCCCTCAGCTGAGCATCTTAGCTGTCGTATCTGAGGACATTTTTTTTATATCTACATGGTTAAAAATTCATATCCCCAAAGGACTACAAACAGCATTCTGAAACATGTAGTAATTCATATAAAATGGCTGAACAGTTGCTAGTAATCACACCACCCACGATCCATAAATTTATAATAAACCCTGTTTGATCTATTGTTCTGTCATTTTCAAATTTATCATCAAGCTCTGTTTTCCTTGTGTAAAACAAAAAGTAGAACAGCACATCAATACTATACACATAACTGAAAATCCTTTCTATATATATACATATGTATATGCATGCACACATATAGAGGGATATATATATACACTATACGCATAAATGTCTTCTATATGTGCGTGTGTATGTGAGTGTGTGTGTGTGTGTATATATATATATATATATATATATATATATAGCTCAGGGAATTTAACTAAATTCTTGAATGAATATTTTTCCATAATGTAATAGACTTTAAGCTGAAGTGGAGAGCTCAGGGGAGAGTGTGAGTGTGGTTGAGCTGGCTGGCGGGTCTGTGAGGTTTTGGGCGGGCCATCTTGTGGCCACTACTGGAGTCCAGACAGCGTGGTCATACCCTGTGGACACTCTGGACGAGTTAATTCACAGCAGTGAGAACTTTTGCTGGAACTTTCTGTTCAGACTGCTGCACTATACAGGAACACACACGCGCATGCACATGCTTATACACACGCTCGCACACGCACGCACACATGCACGCTCACGCTTACAGAGGCGCGCACGCACGCTTGCATGTGCACGCACACACACACACACACATGCACACACGCACAATTTGTGGCACAATTTGATTTATTAAATTCAGTGTAGGCCATATTCTTAATATAATATTAAATATTCTTAATATTTTATAAACTGAAACATATCATATGTAGATATGTAGTGTTTACTTTTTGCTTATATTCAATATGACTTCAGTGACACACTTGCATAAAGAATTCATTTTCATATAGCTATGTTGGAATGGAAAATGTGGTTGTGAGGACAATTATTATGCAGTACCCAATATTGCTTTAATAAGATCATTTTACAAATATTTTAAAGACTATATAATAATATACAGTCGTATACAGCATAAAGATTATTGTCAGCCTAGATTTGGGACTGTTCACTATTTACTGTTCCTTATATCACAGTGGTAAAAAGTTTTGCTCTAATGGCACACTCAAAGTGATAAAAAATTAAGTGCGATCCCACTGCGTGACTGTTGTCTGACAGCTCTTATTCTGATTTTATGCCATGCCTGAAGCATAACCCTTTTCACCTCTAAATAAACAATAAATTTGCTCTGCTTTTCACTTGTGGTTTTAAAATCTATTGTACAACTTTCCGCAGGTTGTTTTTCTCTTTGTCCCCGTCTCATTATCTCTCTTTGAGACATGTCCAGGTGGCCCTCCTGAAACATTTAATGCATAATTTTTTATTGAAATCTTGGTGTTTCTTAGCATCCTTTATTCAAGCTGAGCATAGAACATCTTCCGTCTGTTCCTGCCCCCCTTTCACAGAATACACAGGGCTAGTTTGAACTTGCGTGATTTCATCTTTGTCACTGGCAGGGGGTTTTGGGGGGACATACCAAGCCTGTATGACAAAAACAAAAACCATCCCAATTCCCAATGAAGGTCAGCTTACTGTACTGACAAGCAATGCCCCAAAGAGATGATCTGAAGTCAGTTTTTTTGTGCATTTCTTCCTAATATTTAGGATTAGAATTTGGCCAATTTACACCAGTGCTGCTCCCTCAGCCTGTCACACAAGTAAACCAGTGGACATTGTCAGACATGTATGAGATCAAATCTGAAGGGCAGAGCTAGCGTATATTATCAGTGTTTATATGTAAATATGCAGATCATTTACATATAAACACACACAAACTCAACCATGTAGACAAATAAAAGCAACTCACGGCAATACTTTAAAAGCATTTTAAAAGCACTTTAAAAGCATTTTAAAATTTATAATGAAATCATGTATAAATGTATACTATTTTACTCGTGTTTCACTAACAAAGGCATAAATAAAAAGGCAACAAGGAGCCCATTACAATTCAAAATGATGAATAAGGTAAGCAGCTACATTAGCAACATGTTAAATCGTAAACTTCATTGTATGTGCATGTTTTTTAAGTTAATTTTGAAGATTTGAATTTGATTAGTCTTTATTAGGCCTATATCAACTAAATGATTTAATGGGTAAACAACAGTTTAAGATTTAATGAATAATATTTAGATAGTTGCTAAGTGGTTTTAGTCTCCATGCATTATTAAACTATTATCAAAATTTAATAGGCTACTTTGTTGATTTGAATTCAAAGTGTTTCCAGTCAAGTTTAAGCTTCAAAAATATAGCAGTGAAAAAGTGTATATATAATTTAAATATAAATGATTTTAAAATATCTTTATTCTAACCCCCTCATTTCTCTTATTCAAAATCCAGATTATTTCTTTCCACTCTTATGATTAAAGAGCACTTGACTGAAAACTTTAAATGTAATTAATTTTTGCCATCCATATGACTTGAACTGAAATTTTGAGTATTGAAAAAAGTATTGAAAATTCCATTTATTTGCCAATATTTTCCTGGTCTGCGGCCAGTTTGTGTCTTTCCATCGCTTGGCCTCATCATTACTCTCCAATACAGGTTTATTAGTCTGGCATGGAGTCTGGTAAAATGGATATAAATTGAAATTTCACATATTTAGACACAAAATAGACACAATAGTCTAGCGGAATATGCACTATAACTCAGGTCTCTTTTACATTTTGCAGGATGATAGCATGTATGCTAGGAAACAAAAAGTGTTTCATGCTCAGTAATGATCATCATTAAAACAAATGGGAATGTACTGAAAAATTGACACTTGTAAAACCAAAGAATGCACATAGAATACAGTGAAGTCCCACTTAAAAATGTAAGAAAACTCACCACCGATTGTACAAATAGTTGTCTTTCACTCTACTGCCATATTTCTCCCAAATATGAAGCTTTAACAGCCCATGGTTTTCCTTTGTCATTTTCTCCCCAGGAAGTAGACGTGTCCTTACCTGTGTTTCTGTCTCTCCGCAGGGGGGTGGTTCGGGTGGATGTAAATCTCCAGGATGTGGACATAGACCAGTGCTCCAGTAATGGCTGGTTTGCCGGGACCCACAGATGCAATTTAACCACAATGGAGGTGAGCCTGTAGTCTTAACAGTGGTATATTTGGGGGAGATGGTGGTGGTTTGTGCGTTTTCATTACAATGTCCTGGTGATTTGACCTTCAGATATTCTGTTTGCAAATAGCTGTAAGCAGGTGTGTCCAAAAATATGGTTCTTAGCAGACCTGTATAATAAAAACACCTAACTTCATCTATTTACTGTATGTACTGTAAGTATGTATACAATGGCCACATTGCAAAATTGCAAGTCTAGTTACTGTGAAATGTATTGTGAACTGTTTTGCCTTGGTGTTGTTTTGATGTAAAGCATTAGGAATCGTGTCTTTACATATGTAGAGAGAGTATGTGCTTTGTCAATGTGAGTTTGTTTCAGTCCGCAGTGATTGTTTGAGATTGGTGCACTACAGAGGACCACACTTTCAATGTTGAGGATGGAATTGAAGTAACCTTCAGACCTTAACTGTTAGCGCCTTCTTTTTCCCAAAATGCCTGTATCAGGCCGTGTCTCTTCGCCAGGTGCCTCCACTGTGCTCCTGAACCCTCCTAGTAAACAAAGCCAGCGTAGCCACAGTAGCAGCTAATGGGCCCAGGGAGCTAGCTTCCTGCCTTAGCGTCCGCATATAGTATGTGCTGCTATCTCTCGCATTCTCTGTGATTAGCTTTGTACGCGTGCCCAGCTAAGACAGCAGTGCAGCAACCGCTAATGTGGCCGTTGGGTGCTAGCCAGGTAGGATCTGACTAGGTGCCTCAAGGGGTTTAGCATCCCTGTGTTTAGCATTCTCTGTGATTAGCTTTGAAAGTACTGGGCTGACATGCACGCTAAACATCGGGCTAACCCATGTTTTCTGCATCGTCGTTCATGCAAAATCGTGCGGCTTGCGTGATATCTGTACTTACCGTGCCACACTGGGCTATGTGCTGTTCTTAAGCAGGCCTTATCCTTGGGACCGGAGGCCAAGATTTCATTACATCACAAATGGGTGGAGCTATTGGTACCCACACAGTAAAGCATATTAAACATATATGTAATTTTTTTTAGAGTTGCAACAATATCATTTTGGTGACTGAACTTATTGCACTACCATTTGTTTCTGACTCATAAATTAACAATGTAGCCTGTTCTGAGAGATGTCACTGGCGTCTTTTCTTGGTATCTGGGTACTTTACCTAGACTATGTATGAGTATTTGAACTTTGTACCTGGTATTATGTAACACCTATAGCACTCTTGCTATTTTTTAAGTTCAGTACCCGGTGACTGATGCTTTGGACTGCCCTGTAGAAGGCTGACTGCGCTGCAGTGCAGTGCAGTTTTGGTTTTGTTTTTTTTTTGCCCACCATAACGTACGTATTCAGGTTTACATTTTCTATTGTGACATCAGCGCTGGTGTTTGTGCCTCCCAATCCTGCCAATCTTTCCAGGGCAATTAATTATGTACTACATTTTGATGACTATAATGACAAGGCTTAAGGTTATGATTTTTGAAGGATGTTTTTTTATAACCTTGTGTTGGTTGGGTCTGAGTATAATGTATAATAAATGCCATGTAATGGATTGTAGCTGGCGTTGTAAATAATTAAGCACTTTTTTTGTCTGTGCGTTTCTTTCGCTTGGGATCGGAGAGGCTGAAGGCCTCAGCCTTTCGCATTTCCTGTGTTTATGTTTCTGTTGTTGCAGTTTATTTTGCCAATGTATTGTGCATGTGTGCATGCATGTGTGAGAGATGGGGAGCGGGGGTTTAGGCTGTAATTTGAGAAATGCTTCTCTTTTCAAATTTTCTATGTGTTCATGGGTTATTTGTGCTTTTGTATGTGTGTTGTGTGACAGCATGTGTGTATGGTTGTGTGAGTGCTGATATTGATATGGATGCTTCTGTTTAGGCTCTGTTGTGTGTGTGTATTTGTGCATGTGTAATGTGTAAGTGTGTGTGTATCGCCCTGTGATGTGTGTTTGTGTATGTATGTATGTGTGTGTGTCTGTTTGTGTATATGTGTATGTGTGTGCATGTATATGTACGTATGTGTGTGTGTGTGTGTGTTTCTATGTGTCTGTGTGTATATGTGTGTGTGTGTGTTTGTGTGTACCTGTAAGCAAGGCTCATGTGCACGCATGTACTCTGCAGGGGCTAGCTATTAAAAATGTCCCAGGACCCTTTGCACTTTAGCCCTCTGTTCCGTTTCTGAGGCAGTCTGGCCTAAATGCAGTCGCTAAGTCATTGTCAGCCATGATTACACTCTCAGTAGTTTTTTTTTTTTTTTCTGCAGGAGAGAGTGTTGGTTGTAGTTGGGAACAGAGGGGGGGGGGGGGGGTGGGTGGAGGGTGGTTGGGGGGTGGGGGGTTCCTTCACTGAGAGAGCTTCCTATAAATAGAATCTTAGCCTCTGCAGTGTAACCCCGGCAACTGAAAACAGCTATGAGGCACATGAAAAAAAAAAAATAGAACTAATGGGGTACACTCACCTGCTACTGGGATGGACCCCTGTAATGTGCATCTACTGTGCATGCTCCTACAGTCATATTCCTGGATTCAGTCAAGTCGGTTTTGCCTCTCGAAAGGCACATGCGATCCAATCAAAACATACTTCACATTACGGCATAATTTTCCAAGAGCATGCTGTTTTTCACTGGAGACAAGCAAATGTGTCCTCTTGGAGTCTGTTTTAAGATTCATTTTTGTAATAGAAAAGTATAAGGCTTTAAATCAAATAAATGCTCACTGGGACTTCCTCATCGCCCCGAAACTCGTTCCGCTAATTTATTCAATTTTACATAGAATATTGAATTTACCGTATCATCAACTCCCAGGTTTTCGTCAGCCTGCCACCCCCTCCCCCCCCTCCCCTCCATCCCCCTCAATACCCGACAACTCCAGTTGACAGAACTCAGAAGGAGAGAGGGGGAACGATGCATAATCAAATTTCACGTAGGCGGTGATTGCTTCATTTGGTCTGCGATGTACATTTTAATAGGTACTTCCTGGCGAATCCGGATGGAGCGAGCGCACCGGAGTGTTTTTAATTGGGAGGGACCCATGAGAAGCAATTAAAGAATAATAACACATGAAAATACAATAGCAGGAAACAATGGGAGGTTGCTAAGTGCAGTGGTGTGTGCTGCCAGCAAATTAGCGGGCGGGCGGGCTTCCCTCTTCCGTATTTCACCAAGTGCATAGTTGCCATATGGGAAACAGTCTGTATTTAAAAAACAAAAAAAAAAAAGTGAGTCGTCATGTCTTTTTTTATTATTTTGCCTTAGGTTATTTTTTTTCACTACTGTTGGATATGAATGGAAAACTCCAACGAAGTGCCTGAATCAACAGTGAGTCAGAATTTAAGCTGATTAAATCGGAAGTGAAATCGGAAGTGCCTCGGGTTTGGAAGGCCTGCCAAAACAAAACTAAACAAAAAAAGTGAAAACCCATTAACTGCTGAAAAATTTGATTTTTCACCACGCTTCACAGGGTCATGAAATGTTCTGAAACTCACAGGTCATATGATTAGTAACTTTGCCAAACATAACTGATGAACATAATATGATGGAAATAATTATTGACTAATATTGTCCAATAAAGCTATTCTTTTTTTTATTTTCAGTCTTGTTCTCACCATGTAGAACAGCATGTAAGACACGGAAAACATGGAAATGTTCCACACTTAATACCTCGTTATTTTTAAAGCACACTTTCCATACTGTCTGCATTGAGATGAGTACTCCACCTCTCAAAATATTAACATGCATAATGTCAGTAAATATTTTACATTAAATGATGTAGTAACTAAACTTTTATTTCGTTGACATATATTTAAATAATCGTCCCCTCTCAAAAATAACACTGTTAGTGGCCAGGCAATGCTGTGATTTAACAAGCTGATATCACCAAAAAAATGCTTAAGAAACGTTGTCAGGAGTCTGAGATTTTTTGAAAAGCCTGTAGTTTTGACATTGAGAAGGTGAGAGATCCTTTCCTTCGTCTGGAGTCTGCCATAGGGCTGGTCCCCTTCGCTTTGCCGGGCTCCGAATGCAGGAAAAACTTTGCAGAATGGCTGATTCAATGCGGCAAATTAGATATTACACAAGAAAGACGAGTCTTCTCAGAAAAAAAACCGGAGAAAACAAAAACACGCATCCATTTTCCTTCAAGGTGGCTGTACAGCGCACACAACAAAAAAAAAAAAAAAAAGGAAAAGAAAAAGAAAGTGCTCTATTTTAAGACTTGACCCGCAGACAGTCTAGATTAATCCCTTTTCCTTGCGGTCTCACTCTGCCCTCTTCCTTGCTTTAATTCAGCAGTTTCCCAGGTCTGACCCTAGGGGAACACCTTGCATGGCGGCTTTCTTTCGTTCCGGCTGAGCTCTTCGGTTAATTAGGTTTGATTTGAGCTGTTAATAGAACACAGGTCTTTATTTGACATCTTTCCGCTTAATACGCCGGCAATTTTATTGGTGGAATAAAATGTGCTGCGTGAGGTGTGCCACAACTAATAACAGAGATAAGATGAAGTTGTTTGTTATTAAAATCTATTAATACCTGCCTCTGTAGACATGTCTCAGGAAGATATCTCAATTAAGTTTAGTCATTCAATTACTGGCCCTGAATGAATATTGAATTACAGGTAATAATTACAGTGAAACACCTGCCTGCATCGCTAACTGAGTTCTGCAGGCTTCAATGAAAATACGAAACTTTACGAAACCCTTGACTGTATCCATTTTGAAAGACAGGGGTGTCAAGCTCAGGGTCTGGGGAGGGGTGGGGGTGGGGGGGTTGCAGTATCTGTAGGGTTTTACAGTGTACTTTCAATTACCGGTTAATTTAGGCATAGCATTGGAAATGATTGGAAGATTCATTGGCTCTTTCTGTAGTCACTGACATTAATTAATTTCTTACACCCTGAACACACGCACACAAGAAACTCCACAGACAGTAAGGTCCTTCAGAATTGGAGTCTGACACCCCTATTTTCGGATAAACCCCCCCTCCAAAGCCCTGCTCTGTTACCAAGAGCTAATGACAACCTCCTGCGGAGCCAAATCCATCTCACCGTTTCCTTAGCAACTCATCAGATTTATCAGATAGTAACTTGTGAGGCCAGCTGTTCACAAAACAACAAACAAAATACCCCGGCAGCCCTCAGAGGTTAATAGAAGGCCAGGAGTGGGGGCAATTTTTTACCCCCTGAGAGATATGTTTCTGCTTCATACCTAAGTTAATGGGTGTGTTTTTGCCCTCACATCACAGAGAGCCAATCAGAATCTCAGCCCATTTTGATTATGTCCAGCCAAAAAGGATTATGTAAGATTATCTGATATTGCATGACATAGTTGGATGATTTATGTGTTTTTGTGTGCGTAGAAATGATTGAGAATGAGATATGAATGGAGTGATTTGCTGATGGAGGTTGTGTGAGTGGCGTGGTGGAGGTGAAGGTGATGATGAGAATGACTGTAACCTGCCTCTAGCTGCCTAGAAAGTCCCTCTGCGTTGTGCGCGTCTCGTAGATGAAAGAAACGATCTGGAAAAGATCCACCCCTCTGCGCCATGAGATTTCTCTGTCTGGGGCGTCCGTGTGAACATTTCTGTGTCAGCCACGGTAATCAGACACACTCGTCGGTGGGAGTGGAGAAAATAGCAGCGGAGTCTCCCGGCTCCCCAGTCCCTCGTTGGCAGATAGCTAGCGCTCAGCTGATAAGGAAATGATGGGTTTCTTGGTGGATAAAATAAAGGAGTTGTGCAGGCAGGCGAACAGCACTTCTGCACAAACTTTTCGGCTTGTCTGGCATGGCAGTTCACCCAGCCGTTTGGAGTTGCGCGTTCACACCATCAAATGTATAAATAACAATAATAGTCTAATAATTTGAGTATTCCCAAATTATTAGACTCCTGAACGCATAGCCCACACATATAATCTAATCACCCAGAAATGGTTCACTCTCATGGGGCACCTCTGGTTCATCAAAATATCTGGAAAGGTTTGGATATTAATGCTCCGACCACACAGATATATAGGGCCATCAGTATTACTGACTGATCTTGGCCTATTACAAACCTTTGTTGTTGTATGCTTCCCCAATAATGTTTATCGTTTACAAAATGTACAAATCCTGCATTCATTGCAACCCCTTGTCAGACATTTTCTTTGAGCGCCAAATTTGAGGGGATTTATGTGATAAAGTGATTTTGTGTGGTTTATTTTGCTCTAAAATGATCAAAGTCAAGGTGCTTTATTGGGATGACATGGGCATGAATTTTGTTTCATTTTAACAAAAATAGTAGCCGGGAAACCAACCAATGCACATACAACACAAGAGACATCATATACATAAAAAAGCCATAAATCTTGTTGGCTGGGACCCTATTTCATGCTTATGCCTGGCTTAACCAGCACTTCTTACCCTCAAACCAGGGAAAACTTAACCCAGGGAAAAGCCACATCACGCTTACGCTGGGCTGCAGGCCAGTCACAACAATCTTAAACATTGCACACAAGTTTCTTTGCATATTTTCAATTTTACTGGAGACAAAGAACCCTGTCATTTGGAGTGTGTTATATTCACTCTGAAATAGAATAGCATATGCCCTTAAAAAGACTAAAGTCGATCTTGATTGAATCACACATGCCTTCAGCTATACACCAGGTTTGTTTGATTGGGTTCCTGCCTCAATCTCTTAAAGGGAATATGCAATTCAATCAAAATCAAAACAGACTTTCGTGTTTTTGTAGGCGTAAGCAATTCTATTTTAGAAAGAAAAGAACATATTCCAAAGGACACATTTACTCATCTCCAATAAAACAGGCAATACTCAAAGAAACTTACATTGTGATGTCAAGTCTATTTTGATTGATTTCCATGTGCCAGGAAAGAGCCTGTGTATTTGAAGGGGTCCCCAGTCATTGTCTCCCAGAAAAAAAGTGTCTAACTGCACTACTGTATCATTTTATTCACTTGGAAATTGGTATTATATTAGATGATTTGATTGACAGCTTGTCATTTTCCTTTAAAGATTTTTTTTTTTAGTTTTAATAAGTCATTTTCTTTGAAGATTTAATCCTATTACCGGTGACTTTACGACCCCGCATTCTGACACCCATCATTATTTCTCCTCTCATTTCAGAGCACATGCTTCAGTTCTGCATGTGTTTTGACATCTTCTATTGGCAAGGGAAGAGATTCATCTATTTAATCTATTTCAGGGGGCTGAGTGACAAACTGGCTATTAAACCATCCTGCACATTTTTTTGAAATCTAATTTTTCTCAATTCCCTTCATTTTCCCACCTGAGCTGAACTGTCAGTCGTGCTAGAATTACCTTCTCCTCAAGACTCAGGTGGTGGAGGCTACATGTGAGACTCGTCTGGTTGGTGTAGCGAGGAGCCCTGCCTATACAGTCTTAGGAACACAAAGTCAACATATGATCGGTTCACAGGCCTGCAGTGGCTTGCCTGGCCAGCAGAGGCCACTAGCGAGCAATTTTTTCTAAAAGAAAACAATCTTATCCCCTGATTTTAAATGGAACGGATGACCCAGTAGCTGTGTGGGTCTCCAGCCATTGCTGGTGATTGCGTGGCGGGGCATTGAGAATACATGCGCACCACTAACATGCTTTGCCTCTGTGAGTCGCCTTATGGCACCTGCACATTGCATATTTTCCAGCTTGGAGTAGAAGTACATTACATGTGCACTGGCCTTCCCACAATCCCTTGCTGTACTGCTACTGTTCTATGAATTACAAATTGAATAAAAAAAAAAAAACTCAAATCCATGGGAACTTGACTTTGAATATGAATGACTCCCTTACATATAGCTTCTCTGCGTTACACAGTGAAGCATTGTCCTGCAGTCCTAGCTAACAGAAAACGCCCCTGAATGTTCTCAGAACAGAATGGAAAATACAAGTTAGATCCCCATATTGAGATAAACTTTCCCCAGGCAGTCTTGGAGTGTTTGGTCACATTTTGAGATGGTTTCTGAAACACAGCTTTCAAGAAAACCCTGTCCTGTTTTGACAGCTGTCACAACCAACAGATCTCCTATCCATTTTGAATTGTGACACAGGAATTCTCTGGGAGTTGATGTGACTAAACAGAGCGTACTGGTTGGGCTTGGGACACATCTCAGGGCTTTCAATTGAACTGAGATCACCAAGGGATTCTGTCCGTATTTTTGGATTTAGAACCAAAGGTGTTTGTGCTTTTCACACATGTCCAAATGTACCATGATGAGGAAGTAAATAAACTTATTTTTGCGACAAACTCTCTGAATATGACCTGTCTGAAATTGAACCAAAAAATGTTTTAAGGGCATTTCAGATGGGTCATATTCATGGGTCAGACAGTTTGTCGCTAAAACAAGTTTATCTACTTCCTCATCATGATTAATTCACACATGTGAAAAGCACAAACACCTTTGGTTCTAAACCTAACCCCTTGAAATGTATTTGCCTGAACCTTTGACAAGAAACATACAAGGCAAAGGGCATTTAGGAAACACCCTGTAATGTTCATGAATTACGATAAGTATTCCACTATTTCCCTGGGAATGTTCTGGAAACCAGGAATGTTATCCCTGGAAGTTCTCTGTCACATGAAGCACACAGATCAGGGGACCTCATTCATCACACCCGGAATAAATTTAAATCCAAATTTGAGGGTGCGAGTAGAGGCTATTGATCATGTAACGTGTATCCAGGCGTTTGTTGATAAATCGCACCTGTGCTATCCATGGGTGTACATGCACGAACGACGGCTGCAGGCCTAGTGAACATCCTTAGGTCGCCCTACGAGTTGGTGTATTGATGAGCCATTTATCATTGTGTGCAAACAGGTCTGCTCAGCCGTGGTACACATGCTTCTGTCACGGCTTTTGATTTCCTGTGTCAGAGCTGGTGCATCCATCTTACACTCAGTACAGCCCAAAGGTAGGTGGAGTATTATTAGATCAGAATCATTATTTAAGGTATTTGTTTGCGCTGACACTGCAAACTGCTGGGCTGTCAAAATCCATACCTGGAGGGTGTCCGCAGGATTTTTTGTGGTTTCATGCAGTGACATAGGTGTTTATGGAACTTGTTCGAAAAATAACATCCCCTCATTTTCCAGTTGTGCGTGACTATAACTCCATAAAGTAACCCTGTGGGCAGCCTATAGTCTAGTGGCTAAGGTACATGACTGGGACCCTTGAGGTTGGTGGCTCAAGCCACAGCAAGAACACCATTGCTGTTGGGCCCCTGAGCAAGGCCATTAACCCCACATTGCTCCCAGGGGGGACTGGCCCTTGGTTAGCCTAATCAACTGTAAGTCACTTTGGATAAAAGTGTCAGCTAAATAACTGTAAATGTAATGTAACCCTCTCAACACCACCACTGCTGATTGGTGTGTCTGGTATCTCCTCCAGCCACTATTGGCTGCTTGAATAATGTTCAAAAGCTGAAGCTTGGGGGTGGGTGGGTGGAGAGGGGCCCTGCTTGATCTGGGTGGTTGCCGAGGCTGATGAATCACCCGCCCCCCCCCCCACCCTCACCAACCCCCCCCCCCCCCACACCCCCCCCTTGCAGCTCGCTGCTTCCATCTTCCACCAGCAAGTAGGTAGCCTTTTATACAACATGGGTCCGGAGCCAGGACCAGATTCGGCAGCACCGGCACCGAATCAGTGCCAAGTCATACCACAACCCACACTGCATCCTGGGCCCTATATATTTGTCAAGATGGAGGAAATCTCTCAGGTCCAAAACCCTGAGTGGGTGTGATGTTCTATGTGTAAAAATCTATGTATTATATAGTTACATTTATATATGGAAACACGTTCTGGCAGCCGTGCTTCTCCCTCAGTGACTTCCTAAATGAGCTCTGCGCTCTCAGCTCCCGCCTGACCTGCCTAATTATATAACAGGTACAACTGCAACTAAATACAAGAGAAAATTTAATTTATCATGTATAATTATTTTTTTTATACATCTTTTAATATGTTGGAATGAATGGCATATTGTATAATATAAATTGACGTTATTATACCCCATTTTAATTCATTCAGTTTTATATAACATTTATATAACATTTTGTGAAACTGTGTTTGTCCTCTATCAGTCAAGGCAAGTTACCACCATGGTGTGTGATTAAAAAAAAAAGTCTTAAACTGATGAAAAACGAGCATACCGCTGACTCTGGAAATAGTCCCTGCTTTATTCCCTTAAAACGCACACTCTGATTTGACCAACTTGTTGACCTTCATCAGAATGATCTCTCAATCTGATATATGAACATGACACAGTAGCATTCGGCACAGTGTTGTCATCGTAGTGACTTTGACGCCAGACTTATGCTGTTTGTCAAAACTGCCAACAGTACAATAGAGACTGGGGAGTGAATTTTAATTGGACCAAAAATGGGTGCAGCTACCTTATACAATCAAGGACACAATGATTTGGACCAATGGCCACACTGTCTGTGGAGAGAAAACATTTTTGATTGAGTCAAAAATCAGAAAGTCAATGATTGACAGGTGAGAGTAGCTCCACCCAAATAAGATTCATAAAACCTCATTTCAACCACAACTACAGTATAACAAATTAACATGGCGACATTTACCAACTCCGAGAGGCAAACTTCAAATGGCCACAACATGATGGCAATAACATTAGCAAAACATGTCTGTTTCAGTGCTCAGTTTTTCCCCTACAGAATGTCATGGTTGTGTTGTTTTACCTAATTACCTGGCTGCTCCATGTTTATACGTCACTATCTGTGGTTGGCCTGGAAGCTACTGAATGGATTCTTAGCTCAGCAGGGTAGGATGGAGTTTGTGAATATGTAATGAAAAAAGCCAGACCAGGATTGTCATTCAACTGCAGTCTAGAGAGAATCTTTAACTCTCCTCAAAGGTCTCTGTCTCCACTACTTTGCTAAATCTCTGTGTGAAAAATACTTTATGATATCACTGCAGAATCTTCTTACAACTAATTTACTGTAATCCCCCCCTTATTCTCTCCTGCCAGAACTCAACCTGAAAAATCTTTATTTCTGGTTCACTTTGTTAATCCCCTTTGTGAATGAAAAAACCTCTCAATCAGCAGCCCCCCCCCCCCCCCCCCCCCCAAGCCTTTCGGAGGCATAAATCTCCAAGCAACAAGGACACAGAACAGCAGGCCAATCACGTAGGAGGGAAAAGTAACAGGTCATGATATGACAGCAGAGGTCCAAGTAAAGACACTGTTTACCGTAATGGAATGTGGCTCTAGTGTTTTTTTATCCAAGCCAAGCTATGGAGTAACAGCCATAGGAGTATAAGACATATTGAAATGTGTTTTTTAACCCCTCATACTCTGCTCTTTGATGGCTCCCTTTACATTGCTGCTCAAGGAGAGGCGCAGCAGATTTAAATTTTCCTGAAGGAGAGAAATTATCCTCTACCCCGGAGCGTACTTGAACGTAATTGTTTGCGGAGCTTCTGTCTTGTCACGACAGACACGCTAGCGGGCGGGAGGACGGCTCATCATCATGGAAATGTAGCGCGAGCATCTAATCTAGCGTTTGCAGTTGCTGCTTTTGCCATGAGCACATTAAGACAGGCGTCAACAAAACGCAATCTAATTTAATGACGGCTGGTTAAATCTGATTTCATCTGTTTCAGAGGCCACACTGGGAAGCTGCCTGGATGACTTGAGCGTGCTGAAAAGTACTGACATTTAATAAACAAAGGCATCTGAATGTCCATCAATCTGTTATCCAGGCCCACTTCATCCAGTCTAGTGTCGCAGGGGTGGGGGGTGTTGGATTGGATACCTATCCCAGCATGCACTGGGAGGAAGGGAGGGAGACATCCTGATCGGGTCTCCACTCCATCCCAGGATGCACCTGTCTCCCAAAAAAACTGAGCACTATAAGCCACCCAGACCTGAATTATGCCCAGCTTAACATGCATCGTCCTCACAAGGTCATAATTGTAATGTACTGCATTTTATTTTCATTTCGAGCATTAGTGTTTATATCAGAAATTAGGAGTAATTGCTCAAAGAAACACAAAGTAATACAACCAAAGCTGTGGAATTTTCACAGAAAAAAATAGTACTCAGGTTACAGAGTGACAAACTTAGAGGAAAGGGTGAATTTGTACTTAAACAAGCTCTATATTCAGTGGTGGGTGAGACTCCAGCCTGACAATTTGAAGACCTTAAAATGGCCTATACTACTGGCAAGAAACCACCGTTTTCACATTTCAGTTTTCAGATTGGCCAGGCTTGGAAAAATTGTTTAGAAACCCAGGTTTATCCCCTTGCCTCGGTTCATTTTGACAAGTGTTGAAGCGCAAACACCCTCAGCTCTGAAAGCAGAAAGTAGTTCTGCTCGGTGAAGGTGGTCTTGGCTTGATTGCAACTGAAACATGTCAGGAATGCAACCACTATACTTTGTAGCCAGGGAGAATTTTGTGACATAGAAAGAGGCAAAAATTGTTTGGATGTGAAAGCAAATGCTACAGCTAGCAAAACAGGACAGGGTTCTTTTGTCAGCAAGGTCTGAGAACAGATCTCCAAATGTGACCAGTCTGAGAAAACCCTAACTTTCTGTTTGAATGTTTTCAGTGCAGAGAAGTGTGGGAGGAAAATATAAAATGCATTTACAGACAAAACAATTTAGGGAAAGTTTAATAAAAATGTTCAATACATCTGTTGACCTTTGGCCTTTGGACGAGGGCTTCTTTTGCTTCTATTAAATAATGCAGTCAGTAAATATTGACCCAGATTAAGGGAAAAAAGAAACAAATTGACCTTAAACTGGATGTCCCCAGCTGCTGGCCAAATTACAGTGATTTCTCCAGCATTTGTTAAACTCTTTTTTTTTTTTCAGGTGATCCACTTTAGCCACCTGGTTCACCCAAGCGACACCTCAGTAATTACCTGGATAACTCATAAATCAAACTCTAAAAGGCACGTGTCATCAGAAAAATTAGCCCAGATAATGAGGCTCGCCCTAAGATATTCCCCCTGCACTGTTTGTGCCCGTTTAAGAGAACTGATTGATGGTTTGGTGGGGCCCAAAGTGCGGAGGCTGATGTTGTAATAGGAACAGTTGATAGGCTTTCAAAATGTTTTACTCACACCATTAACTTTTAAAGCTCTGTGGAACGCGGACAGTACCGCCAGCATCCATATTGATGCCATTTTCAAAGCTGAGGGAAAAAATTGAACCCTTTTGGGTTCAAATTTCTCATCCCCATCACCACCCACCCCCCTGCCCCCGCCCCCGCCCCCATCTTCCCATCCCATCACTATTGGGTTTTTTTCAAAGTGGGTTAATTCTTCAGCGAGACTCATTATCACGTCACGTTCAGCAAAGGGTTCCTTTTTTCTATTAACTAGATACAATAGTAACCTGTTCGTCAAGCACTGAATGCAACATAGACAAAAAAAAATTAATAAAAGGCAGACATGATTATTCTTAATTTGGCTAAAGAGCAATCAGAGAATCAGAAAAGAAATCTACATGTAATATATATCTACGCACAAATATATGTATATATATAGAGACACACACACACGCACACACCTTTCACTGTATAATTGCTTGTGTTAGAGGTGCTGCCCACAGTTCTCTGACAAATGCGAGCGGTTGGTGCTAATAGCCTCATTCCACGGCCCGGGCCTCGCATATAATGCATCCAGCATCGCTTAGCGCTCTCAGCTGGGCTGGTCATCACCTCCCATTTCCCATCTTCCTCTGACAGGGTGATTGGATCGCGATTTCATCTCAGGGGAGAATGTTCTGGAAACTGTAATGGAGGCAAAGAGCCCTAATAGCGGCTGCAGATAGGTTGACATCGGGCCTGGCTGCCCAAACCATTTCCGTAGCCTTTTCTGTCTTTAACAGCGTGGGGATGTATTACTTTCAACTCCCCCCACCCCCATCCTCACCCAGAAAAAAAACAGACTTGCAATTCTATCGATATTTTTATTGCTCTGTCATAATGCAGGTTTTTATCTGAAAGTATTTGAGATTACTGTCATTCCCAGCAAAGAACATGTAGTTTGTTAGAATCTTTATTCTGACTGTTAGAATCTTTCTTCTGACTGTTAGAATCCTTATTCTCCTGTTTAGTCTCTGTCAAACAGGGTGAAAAAGTGATTAAGACAAAATTATTGAAAGTTATAAACGAATGTCTGTAGAAGTAATAACATTAGAGAAAGCTGCCCTGTTTAACATTGTTGTAGAGTAACGTAGACTGAAGGTAAGATGATGCATGATGGTGATTCAGTTTTATTAGCTCTCCATTTTGTCATAATGGTGATGAAGCTCTATTAATGCTAGAGTTGACTGCTCTATCACAGGCCAGTTAGAGCAAAGACATGTTTTAATAATGTTAGTTAAGTAATTACTGGACACACTGCAGTTTAACTCCCGCCCCAGGGCTATATTTATAAATGGCATTACCGATTTGTGTTGTATTGATAGTTAGTGTACCTGAAATGGTAAAGCTATGAGTGCGGTTAATTAAAGCGCTCATAGCCCTCAGGCTTGCTTTTCATGCCTTCGCCTCATATGTATGTGAGGTACGTTTTGAGCTTCTAATGATGGTATCGCACACTCAATGTTTCGGATGATTATCAATAGTTCACTCTGCCGAGCGGCCTCAAAGAAGAACTTTCCCCGGGATTCAATCAAATTGACTTAGTCTCTTTTACAGCATGTGCAATTCAATCAAAACTGACATGAAATAACAGCACTGGTTTGTTAGAGTATTTTCTGTTTCATTGGAGGCGACCAAATGTGTCCTGTGATTGAATAACAGAATGGCATGTTCCATTAGACATTGCAAATGTCAATAAAGACGCCAAGTTAGTTTGACTGGATCCTGGGCATTGACTTTAATGGAAAATAAATATTGTTGGGATATACTGTATTTGCAATGCCCTTGTAAACAAAATGTTTTTAAAATGATTTATAAAATACTAAAGTGTATAAAACTATGTTAAAATGTATGAATAAATTTGAGGTGGCTTACTACTAAGCTCTCTGTCTGCAAAGTACAGACAGAATCGCAGTTCTTGAACAACAAAATGAGGAAAGGATATATCTGGCCTAAAAAAGAGAACTCATGTCTGTGCAAGCTCAGCTTGAGGACTGTGGTGTGAAAAAAAACAGCCTGAAACCCTAGCTGGATGTGTACCTTAGCCAGCTTAAGAGGCCCGTATAATAGTGTTTTTGGCTCAGTGTTGTAGTCTGTGTTTGTGGTGAGGCTGACTGTGATAAATGTATCATGAATGCATGTGATTTTAAATTGTTCATATTTGCGAGTTGTACGGTGACTAATTTCAGCAGTTCAGGATTATTTAGGTCTGGTAACTGCCTTTCTATTGTGACTGACAGGAGGAAAAATGTCGAAAAAATTGTTTCCCCACCTCCCGAGGAGGCTGAAATTTGGCATGGAGGCGAAGTGTGTGTGAAGGCGTTTGTTTCTGTTCTTGCAAATTGGCCAAAAACGGGGCGTGGCAGTGGGAGCGGCCTGGTCGCACCTAGTCCTTGCAAATTCGCGCTTGTTCTTTTCCTTCGCAGTGCGAGACGGAGTTTTCCACAGCGGTTCGTTCGTATGTGGGAGCGCAATGGGGATCAGAGCCCCATGTCTCCCCCCCCCCCCCGCTGCCACATTCATCCTCTTTAATTAAGCAGACAGACTGCCTGGTGTGAGCGTAAGCCCCATCCATCTGTACTTGCCGCGCCCACACGCCCCGCATGCAGCGCCGCCAGCCACTTATTTTTTATCCGTTTTATTTTCTGCGTATTGACTCTGGAGCCGCCGCGTGGGACATGTTTATTGGGTTGGGGGGGTTGGGGGGGGCAGGGAGGGGAGGGGGCAGGGGGTCACATGAGGACAATATTTTTTACATTGAGTCCTGAAGAGAAGAGAGACTTTGTTATCTGGAAAAAAAAAAAAAAAATCCTACAGACACTTTACACTGTGATGAGATATCACTGCTGTGACAAGCCGGGGACTCAAGGTGGGCTGTGAGTGATCGTAAAACCAGTCAGATACAGGAGATGCAGCGGGGCGGTTTTATTGTGGGAATTTTACCAGTTCACCGGGTTTACCACCCCTGCCGTGGGATCTTTAATGACCGTTGTGAGTCAGAAGCTCGGTTTCTCAGTTTCTTGTCCCATCTGAGGGATGCCACCTTCTAAAGCGAAGTGCCCCCAATGATCTTGAGCTTTGTCTTATCGGGATGGAAGATTGCTTACCAACACCTTTTCAAACAGGAGCAGAAGTTTGACTTGAGAACGATCCAGGGTGGTGTGGCTGCTTAGTTTCAGCAGTGTGACAGTAGAAGGGTACAGGGTGGTGTGGCTGCTTAGCTTCAGCAGTGTGACAGTAGAAGGGTACAGGGTGGTGTGGCTGCTTAGCTTCAGCAGTGTGGCAGTAGAAGGGTACAGGGTGGTGTGGCTGCTTAGCTTCAGCAGTGTGGCAGTAGAAGGGTACAGGGTGGTGTGGCTGCTTAGCTTCAGCAGTGTGACAGTAGAAGGGTACAGGGCGGTATGGCTGCTTAGCTTCAGCAGTGTGACAGTAGAAGGGTACAGGGTGGTGTGGCTGCTTAGCTTCAGCAGTGTGGCAGTAGAAGGGTACAGGGTGGTGTGGCTGCTTAGCTTCAGCAGTGTGGCAGTAGAAGGGTACAGGGTGGTGTGGCTGCTTAGCTTCAGCAGTGTGACAGTAGAAGGGTACAGGGTGGTGTGGCTGCTTAGCTTCAGCAGTGTGGCAGTAGAAGGGTACAGGGTGGTGTGGCTGCTTAGCTTCAGCAGTGTGACAGTAGAAGGGTACAGGGTGGTATGGCTGCTTAGCTTCAGCAGTGTGACAGTAGAAGGGTACAGAGTGGTGTGGCTGCTTAGCTTCAGCAGTGTGGCAGTAGAAGGGTACAGGGTGTTGTGGCTGCTTAGCTTCAGCAGTGTGGCAGTAGAAGGGTACAGGGTGGTGTGGCTGCTTAGCTTCAGCAGTGTGACAGTAGAAGGGTACAGGGTGTTGTGGCTGCTTAGCTTCAGCAGTGTGGCAGTAGAAGGGTACAGGGTGGTACCGCTTTTGGCAATTCTTCCCTTTGCATCCTGTAGCATTTTAAAATCTGCAGGATTGCCAGACCAGGGGATTTTTGATTTCTAAAAAATGCAGGGGATTGTGAGAAAAAACAAAAACAAAAAAATTTGACTGATGCGGCCGCTTCCTGCTGGGTCTGTTGGGGGAGGCTTGTGGTGTAGCTGATTAGATAGCTAGGGAGAAAGAGGAAAAATGTATTACATAAAAAAAACATAAAATGAAACACCTGGCCATGACTGTGCCGAAACAGGCAGAGAGAGCTGTGTGCTGAGAGAACATCTGACGCATTCCAGTGTCTGTTACTGACGGGCAGATTTTCAGCCCGATCTGCCGTTTGGAAGAGCGCTGTGCGCAGTGAAGGTGTTTAAAGGGATCATTTAACTCATCATGGGGTCATTCAGCTGTAAATCACATCCTGTAGTTTTTTTTTTTTTCAACTCTGATTTCTCCCCCAATTTTTCCCAACCTGAAGTCAACCAAACTTGTTGACCTCACCGCAGGTGCCAACCAGCAGGAGGAGGAGAGGCCGAGCAAGTGGCTCCTCCGATTCACGAGACGACGTTCTCACTTCTGTTCGCACTGCAGCCGCACCACTAATCACACACTGCCTATGACGTTGGAGGATGACGCACTCAGCGTACCCTCAGTTCATGCCGCCGCAGGCGCCCAGCATGACCAGAGTGGGCGCTATAGTGATGAGACCAACAAACTTAGCCGGCTTACCCCCATCATCCTCGGTGAGGCTGGGCCAATCATTGCCTCGCCAATGTGGACCGCGGGTCTTAGCCGGCAATGGCGAGACCCGATCTCATGGATCACCAGGCAAACGGCTTACCATGTGAGCCACCCGGAGGTCCCATATCCTGTGCTTTGAAAAAATGTAATCTGAGCCTGAAAATTGACATGTCAGTGAAAGCACGAGGCCTGGAACCCAGTCAGTACATGTCCTTTACCTTCACTCGCAATTGAACAAGAGTGTCATGCTTTTCCTCTGCAAGAACACTTTTGTGAATTAAAATGCATAATTTCTGAATTTGCCAAGCTGGTTTGGTAAAGATATAACACACAGCTTGCATAGCCAAAGTTCAGGAGTGTTTTTGCTGTAAAGTCAATTTTCAGAATTACTGCTAAAATGATTTCCTACTTGCTGCAACATATGTTCTTATATTTTCTTGTATTTAGAAAATCATTGGGAAATGATTTCTGAGTCCTACATCACCCTCTCTGCTTCCGTTCTAGTCTTGTTTGTCTTTGGGCAAAATCAGGAAGTACATTTGGCTGGAGTTGGCCTTTCAATATATTTAATAACAATAAGTGATTCATCTTGTTGCTGTGCGTTCAAAACAATATCTGGCATTGATGCAAGACTCATTTTTTCGACAAAATACCCGTAGCTTAGCTGGACTTTTTCACTGGCGTTACCACATCCTGTAGTTGACGATGCCATCTGTACGCTCTGATTTCATTGGGTAGATTATTAAGATTGGCCTCATTCCAAGGATTGCTGGCAGACACACTTTGGAGGTGTACTTTCCTAGTTTGATGGCGATAATGAAATTGGCCAGGCATTGCCTTCAGAAGCACTTGTATGCCTTTCTAGTTTTCATTTTAGACTTTATGAAAAACTACTTTATATTTAAACTATGAAGAAAGTAATGTTTGACATGGATTTGCACGTGCATGCATGCACACAAACACACATGCACATTCATAGACAGACACACACACACTTGTGCACATACATTTATTTCCTTAAAAAACACTCTGGAGGAAAGTTTTGTATTTACTGCACTAGAAGGAGAAACGCTGAAGTAAAAAAAAGAAAAAACCAGAGATAAGCGCTCCCCCTCACTCTTCACAGTGATACTACCATTACCATTTGTTGTTATTGTAACAGCCAACTCAGAAAAATGAGCTTAATGGAACAGGATGCCGTGCCTTTATTTGGCTGGTGTACATGAGTCAACAGGGATGTGCTGCTAGGTGGAGCAGACTGCACTGCACTGTGCAGCAGACTGAAATGTGGTGCAGATTGGACTGTGCAGCAGACTGAACTGTGGAGCAGACTGCACTGTGGAGCAGACCGGACTGTGCAGCAGACTGAACTGTGGTGCAGACTGCACTGTGCAGCAGACTGAACTGTGGAGCAGAACGGACTGTGCAGCAGACTGAACTGTGGTGCAGACTGCACTGTGCAGCAGACTGAACTGTGGAGCAGAACAGTCTGTGCAGCAGACTGAACTGTGGTGCAGACTGCACTGTGCAGCAGACTGAACTGTGGTGCAGACTGCACTGTGCAGCAGACTGAACTGTGGTGCAGACTGCACTGTGGAGCAGAACGGACTGTGCAGCAGACTGAACTGTGGTGCAGACTGCACTGTGGAGCAGACTGAACTGTGGTGCAGACTGCACTGTTGAGCAGATGCTGTATAGAGGCCTCTGAGACTCTGTGCTATATCTGATCCCTGTGATCACTGGTAGTGTGGAAGGGCCCATCCTTCATATCCGTCAGGGATAATGAACATTGATTGCCCCACGACCCGTTTGTTCTCCAGGGGTCAGCAGAGAGAGAGAGAGAGAGAGAGAAAAGGAAATGAAGGAGAGAGGGAGAGGGAAGGAGAGAATGAGAGAGAGAGATAGGAAGATGGACAGAAGGAGGGAGAGAGAGGGTGGGAAAGGAGGGAGGGAGAGAGAGAGAGACATGAGAATAAGAAAAGGAGGAAGAGAGAGTGGGCAGGGATGAAGCTAGGGAGAGACAGAAAGAGAGAGGGATAGAGAGAAAAAGGTAGGAGGTAGAGGGAAGGAGAGAGAGAGTAAGAGGGAAGGAGAACGAGACAGACTCTTGTTTTCTGTTCCCTGACCATGTGTAGACTCCACTGTGTCACTGTCCACAGGCTATAACAGTGAGGGTTTTGTAAGGGAAAATATTGGCGACTGAATGAAGCATCAGTCACATCTACCTGCTATCGAGTGCGTAGCTTTCTGATGATCCCTGACCTGCCAGGAAAAGCCCCGGGCCTGATCGATCTCATAAATCCGTGTCTGAACCTTTTTCATGCTGCGCGCTCAAGGCGCGGCTGTCCCTGCATGAGGGGGGCGTGATTCTGGAGAGGAGCACGGGTGACTCTGCAGGGAATGAGCTTTACTTACGGACTGAATGCCCTGACTAACCAGAGCTGTTGTACCTCCATACAGGTTTCGAAAGGGTTTGTTCACTTGCTTGTCCTGCTTTGATATTGATTTCACTCACAAGTTCTCTGTAGAACCTTATTCTGAGGGTTACATAAAGAACCCCTTAAAGATATCTGTATCAGACATGAACCTTTAAGGGTTCCCCCAGCAGGACAAATGAAAAACCTTTAAAGGTGCTAGAAAGCACTTTTTTTCTAAGAGTGTATATTTGGCCCTTGGTAGCCAATGTGGTTGTATTTAGGGACAGCTGGACCTTGGTAACCATTGTGGCCATACTCTGGTATAGCCTAGTGTGTTCATTCACCAAATGCAAATTCAAACACTACACCGTGCAAGAAGTTAAATTCATCATTAACGTTACATAACCCCTCATTGTAAACATGCTAACTAATGTTATTTTGCATTTCATCATCTACCAATTTTTTTATTGGTCAAAAGTCCCAAAACAAAGTACACTGTAATGGGGTTTTACACATTGGTAGAATGGAGGTAGAATGGAGGCCCAAGCATACTACATTTGTGGCTGAGGTATAACTATTTTTTGTCATGTAGGCTATATAATAACCATTTTATAAATGATTAGCATGACGTAAAAGGGAATAATTCTGTCAGCCTTCCCCATTCTCTGTAGAGGAAGAGATGTGGAAGCTCGATAGGGCATGAAACTGCATTATGTTGAGAAACAGGTGGGAATGGGGGAGACGTTATAATGAACGACTTATTGAAAGGCTGGACTCAATACTCGCGCTCTCAAAGGGATGGCGATGTCACTTGACATACGGCTTCCTACAAATCAGCTTTCTGCACAGGCATTGGGAGACGGGGCACGTGGTATTGATGTTTCTGGGTTATGTGGTGGAACACCTTTGCAAAGAGGACTGCGGGGCCAATCAGGTGCCGGTCTTCCACTTGTGAAATTTATTTTTCATGCATTTAACCTGCATTTAAGCAGGTTGTATTCACCGAGATCTAAAACCTATTTTGCAAGAGAGACGTGGCCTAGATAGCGTATGAAATATTCATCACAGACAATGACAAACACATAGAAGCTGACAATGCATTTAATGGCCTCGGGAGACTGAGAGGAGACTTATCTCCTCCTGTTTAGAAGTCCAGCAAAGACAATCCGGGATACTAAGGTGGTTTTAGCTGGTCATAGCTGGTCTGTTGCTAGTCAAAGCTGGTAGCCTAAGGTGGTCACCGTCTGACACCAGCATGAAAGTGTCAAAAACATTCCCAAACATGACCAAACAACATGGCCAAAACCAGCCAAAGCTGGTCGAACTGGTCAGTTTAGGTTGGTTTCAGTTGTGTTATGGTGGTTTTAGCTGGTGATCAGCTTTATCAGCTGTAACAGACCAGTTACAAACCAGCTGAAACCACCTTAAACTGGTTTGAGCTGGATTTTTTCAGCAAGGCCCATTTGGTGATGGAGTACTCTGAGACGAGGCTTCTTCTCTGCAGGGGTAGTGGAGCCGGCCTCCGAAAAAGATCACATGCAGCGGGAATCGTGAGCTCCCCTTAAAATTTTAGGACCGGAGGGCTCTTGGGACACCCTCTTTAAAGCTGGCTTTGATCCCTCTGTTCTTTTCAATAATCTGACTCATGCTAGAGCCAGATGGAGCACGCTCAATAAAGACATCTGCATCGAGATGTGCGTGGCCCCAGAATCCTGCTCTACTTTGAGCACTCAAACCACCGCCCAAACACCACCCCCATACCCCCCCTACTCCTCCACCCCTCCACTCCCCCACCCCTCAACCTCTCTGTGTGCTCTTTGGATGTTGTGCTTTTTTTGTTTTTCTTTAAGAGGGGAAAAAGTTCAGCAGAACCTAACACCATTTAATGATTCATAGAGGCCAGGACTCTAACTCTGCTCACAGACATGGGGGCCACAGTGAGAGTGCTTGTGTTCACTTCACTGGAGGGCTACTGGTTTAACAGTGTTTACCTCCTTCCTGCATTCAAACATGGATTTTTTTTTTTTGACAAACCATTCAAATGGGAAGAAAAAGGCCCATTTTTATTCACAACAGCAACAGTCAGACTTTTATGTCCTCAGCGTTTATGTCCTCTGTGTCTGTCGGCAATTTAAATGAGCCATTAAATATTCACATTTTTTTTTCAAATAATTAACCACAGGACACAGCATGATTACTGTAGCCTGGTGATTTATTTTTCCGGCGGCCAAGAACTGACAGTGCACAGGCACCCTCTTGCTTCTGCTCACTCATTTCCATTCATGCATTTAAATTTCCCCAGCACCTGCTGCGTCTATTCCATTGAGATGCATGTTTTCCACCATTTCATCATCAACAAACTCTTATGACATCATCAGAATTCCGATTGTGACTTCATTTGGAACACACTTCTGATATCACAAAATGACACCATAAGCACACTCTAATCATATTACAACAACAACTGACCCATCAACTTGACGCTAATTAGTAGTTCCATTGATTTCTCGGTTTCTCTGAATCCAAATATCAGTTTTGACTGTGCAAAAATCGCATTTTTTCCCAAATGTAATCACTAAAGAAACTTTAACCACATTTATATTCTAAACACAACCTCGCCAGACAGTGCAGCTTAATGGTTAGGGATTGGGGCTTGTTTGAGGTTGCAGGTTCAATTCCCAAATGAGGGTTCCGTTGCTGCACCCTTAAGCAAGATACTTCCCCTTAATTACTAAAGTTAATAACCAGCTGTGGATATTTACTTAAGCAAAGATAAACAGTAAATTGTGTGAGTGGACTGTGTAAGCAGACTTGAATAACGACATCAGCTAAATGCTTAAAAACAATGTAAATCAACTAAATCAAATAATGGCACATGATTGTCACAATCATGAAGTTAAAGTGCCATTATGCATTGTTGGTGCTCTACTTCCTATAATGAAAACGAAACTTCTACAATATGCAGGAAAGATATGTTTTTGTATCCCAAAATGTCTGTGGTTAGCATTTGTTTAATCCTCACTTGCAGCTGTTTTTTTTATTTCATTATGCTGCGCTTACCGCTGCCTCCCACTTCGCCTGGATGACGCTGGCGTGTGGGCACAGGAAGCTCTTCAAGCATTTCATCTTCTAATAACGTTTCTTACTTATTAGATTTGCAGAGCGATGTTTTTGAAAAAAAAACAAAAAAAAAAACATGTTAAATAAAGTGATAGTAATGTGTGACAAGGCATGCGCACACCCTGCCTGTTGTACCCTCACAGAGTATGCACAACATGCTTAAACATGACATTTTGGATTTAAAAAAACATTCTGTACATAAGAGGACTTAAAGAAACATCTTCCTTACAATGCTATCAGCCGTAACAAGTTAATTTTTCAGTCATGTTGCATAAGTTTGGATTATTTTTTTGGTATTGAGTATTACTTTTGGTGCAGAGAGGCAGCATATTAACAAAAATATGTTTGTATGATAATGATTGCAGGTCCAAATATGTGAAAAAAAATAATGCTACTTCCGTTCTGGTAGTAGAACACACACGCTGTGCCACACACAGAGCTAACAAACCCAAAGCATGCTGGGTTTAAACTCTGAGCTGTTCCGCAATTATTTTCAATTTATGTTCCAGAATTGTCTTTAATCATCCTGAGATAGGAAAAGTGTTTGTCTACAGGAAGAGAACTCTCTACAGGGAAACCGTATCTGATTTATGGCAGCTGCGTCTCGTGATAAAGTACAGGACAGTTCCCTCACTCTTACAAATATGTCTGTACATCAGTAGAGGAGTCCTGCGGTGTGTGTGTGTGTGTGTGTGTGGCTTACAGGTGTGGTTCAGCATGTATTGGATAAAGAGTCCACACTCTACGGTCTGAATTAGCTTCTGATTAATCTGAAATGAATCAATAAAAACCTGCAGGTCATTGTTACCCTCCAGGATTTTAGTTGGATGTGTTTGTAGGTATTTGGTGGTAATCTGCAAAGCCCTGTTCTTCAGTCTTCTTCAGTCCAGTTAGTGACTGCACTCTGGTGTTTTAAGCAAGCCAAAGTCGCTTGAGCACTGTAATTAACAAGGTGATACCCTGCTTCATTGTGATGTACTGCAAGCGTGACCCTGGAGGGCCAGTGACAGCATTGGTGTGTGTTTCTTTTGAGCTGGTTTTGCACAGTTTCATACATTATTGAGAGTGTCAGTCAGAAAATGTTGCAGTAGCAGATCAGATTTTGAAACACCAAGCCTAATAATTAATCCAGTTATGAATCAGGGGTGTTGGATGTTGCACAAAAAAATTAAAAAATTATAGATGTCTGGACCTCCAGGACCAGGACCAGGGTTGCCCTCACCTGGAGCATGAGGAGAAATTAATATGTAAGGCTTTGGCTAGATAAGCCCATTTTTAGAGTGCCGTTCTTTCCTTCTTCACTTCTAAATCCTGCCGTTCTGTGTTCTTGTTTAAACTGCAGCTTCCTCCTCACTCCCACATTTTCCATTGATCTCAAAGTCTGTTGACTAATGCCTTTCAACCGGCCCATCTGACTGTCAGCGTTTTATTTTACAGCATGGAAAGTGTCTGCTGTCATGCAGAGGTACAGAACCTAGCCAGCGTGCGGTGACACACGCCAGCCCAGAGATCCAAACACGGGCGTCTGCAGAGACAATCTCACAGTACACAACAGCGAGGATGTGATGTAGAAAAGGAGTGTTCGTTAAGCGATGCTGTCTGATAGTAGCACAGAATCTATTCCAAATATGTTTGGATTGTTAAATCCAAAAGGGAGATGTTCCAAGGTACTCTTTTTTTATTCCAAATTTATTTGGGATGGCATGACTCCATGGGAACTGAGATAAACGTACCCACTGGATGTTGCCCAGCTAGCACAGTTTGGTTCCCAGTACATATCTGACTCATTTCTTGGCCAGGTCCCCTTTGAAGAACGGATGATAATCTCAAAGGGGATTTCTCCTGGATAAAATAAAATAAAATAAAATGTGTAGAAAGTTTGGGTTTGCACAGTCTAAGTTTAACATTGTTTTTAAGCAGCCTATATTGCAGGAAAGTCATTTATTTTTACTATTCCACTGAAATAAAAAATAATCTGAAATTATGATGGTCATTCATGCTAAATTCATCTGGTTTTCAAGTTGGCAGTGTTAAATGAACCATATCAGTGAATTAATGAAATCACCTGTTTTAGTACACAAGCAGAACGGATAGAAGGTAACAAGAAGGTTACACCCTACAGCTGGAGTTTTCCACCTCCGTCAAAATGTATTTACCATTATATTTTTTCTTCACTAAATATTATCAATAATATATTTAATAATCAATTATCATATATAACTCGGAAATGTTACATGCAAGGTGCTTGTAATGCTTTTATGGTTTAGACAGAATTTGATTGTCGCTGATTTTAATCCCCTGAAATGTATTCATCATACAGGACTGAAGACGTACGGAAACCAGACAAAACCAGATTTGCCCTTGAAATGGGATCAGCGTGCTCTCCTCTGATTTCTGCAAAATAACATTTAATTTGTTTATGAATTAAATCTCACAACCTTCCCGCCACCAGTCACCCTGCTGGGGGTTAATTACTACCTTCTCTGTGCTGCACCAAATCAAATGCAGATGGGTAATTGAACTGTGTGAATACAGAATATGCGTTTAGGGAAAGCAAGTCTTAGAGTAGTACAGGCGGAGATTGCTTTTTATATCCCTCAAGACACTTGCAATATGTTTATAATGCATCTCGTTCTTTGATTGTGAAAGTGCTTTGGAAATCCACATTTAACATTCAATATCTGCTTGACAGCTCAAACAGTATGGTGATTGTGTGCATGCATGTATTATAGTTTTTTTCATTGAAAACCTTAGAATAGACAGTTACAGTATTATTCTAATATTTAGCAGTACTTTGATTTATTTGTAATGTTTCTATTTTTCCCAGCTGATTTAGCTGAATATGTCGTCAGCCTTATTCTAGGCAAGCCTAACCCACTGACTCAGGAGAAGTGGCAACACACGACTTCTCCAACCCATGTGGCAAATACCCTTTGGTATATTTTACAGTGCAGATGTGACACCAGCGATATATTGCAGATTAATGTTACGGTAAAACAGTGTTAACGTATTGTCGCACTTGGCTAGTCAAAGATGAGACTGGGGTCTGAGGGACAGGGCACTTCATCATGTTTATTGATTGCGGCATCAGGCATCTATATCCAAAACAGGAAGAACTCTTTCCTCTCTCTGAAAAGGGCAGGGGGTCCACCCTTTGCCCACAGTGCCCTATTAGTGGTGACCCAGCTAAAGCACTCATGGGCCTATGGGAACGCTGCCCTTTAACCAAAAAGTAGCCAAATACAGTTGCTAGCTAGGGGTGGCTGGTTAACTCGCAACAGTTACAGCAACATGTGGCAATGATGACGAAATACAACAAATAAAAACCCAAAAGGTAGTCAGCTCAGAACTTGAATGGTTGGCCAGGGCAGGGCACCAGAGAGAAACATAGACTGGTTGAGTTTAATGGCTTGTCTGCTATTTTACCCCAGTGAGGCTGATCCAGTCATAGCCTCACTGGTGTGGGCCTCTCAGCTGTGGGAAATGCAGACTTTTGATGGAAACAGGCACTAAGGTTGCACAGGGATATACAGAAGCGATGGAATGCATTTTATATGCAGTCATAGTTTTTAATGACGCGTCCTTGTCAGTCCACATGAAGTGGGAGATCTAAGGATGGAATACCTGTTAGCTTCTATCTTTCTTAGCTTCAGGTATGACTCAGATTAGTTCTCATTTTAGGCATCCTGAGGTAATGAAAAAGAAACTTGATTTTCATTGATATTCTCTTTCTTTTTTTCTTTTCTTTCTTCTTTTTTTATCTGATAACTTCAATTACTTGTCCCAGATCAGTCAGGTGTCAATATATTGGCGTGATATGTTTGGGGTATTGAAGCTGAGGGTTCATTCTGTATCTCTTTTTGGCGCAACTATAGATCACCAAGCTAAAATGACACGGCATAGCGGCTCTCAGCTGTCAACGTCTCACAGTTTACCCGTTTCTCTTCTTCTGTTCCCAGTGCAAGCCCATCCATGGCCACGGATTCGTCCTGGATAAATATAAGTGTCAGTGCAAGAGAGGATTCTACCATCCTAGCACAGTGTCTGTCAACGGCTTCAAACGTGAGTTTCTCTCCAGTCCTTCTTTCCGGGTCTTCATTTTTTTAAACGTAAACGCTCTGAACTTTGGGGTCTGCTGAACCCAATCCGTGCAGTGAAAAACCACAAAGTGAAACACTTTTTATTTATTTAAAAGAAACCAAAAAACTAAACAAAACAAAAAAAGTTGAATGGTGTTTTGACTAAGAGAGGTATCTCTAAGAGATATTTGGAGTATTTTCACTATGAATTATTTTTACATTTATGTGACATTGAAGAGGCCCAGCTCATTATAGTTATAAAACTTAACTATAAAACTATAATACTGAGTACAGAGCACATTTTATCAGATAAACATTTAAAGTGACTTTGCTCATGTGCATGCAAACACACACACATACAATACACACACACACACACACACACACACAAAGAAACACAAACACAAACAAGCACTCTCTGCCAACTTCTAAGTCTTTCAGCCCCCTGGGGCTTTTTTGAAGGTTGAACATGTTTTATTGACAGAGTTTCATTATAAAAATATCAGTGCTTTAAAAATAACACTTTACCAGTATGTTACCAATGAACAATTTCTTCCTCTTATTACAGCCTGTTGATTTGGCAAGCAGCTTCACTTAAAGCAGTCTCCACAGTGCTACAGTATTCCTGTTTTTCCCACAAAAGTCTTGCAGGATGATGAGTAGTTAGTGGGGGAAAGTACCGTCTGCTCAAAACCTGTGCTAAAAATGTAAGGACTGACCGCATTGCGGGATTGATTGAATCCGGTTCAGAGCAGGACTCTGGAGGTGATGCTCTCCCTTCATTATGGAGAGTGATGTGGGGAGTGTGGAGGCTGCAGGGAGGCAGGAGGCTGTTAGCTATACCCACAGGAAGGGGCCGTCTCAGTCCAGCAGCGCAGAGCAGATAATTAACTTTGTAGGTTCTGTCTTCCCAGCCATGCCATATCTGTATTAATGAGGTTAATGTAGTTAACTTGATGAGTGGAAGGGAGAGAGAGAGAGAGAGAGAGAGAGGTGTTTCCACAGAGATGGCGGCTAAAGTAATTATCCCTCAGCCGGTTGGAGCCACACACTGTTCTACCTGTACCTGTTCCAGCGGAGCTTTGGTGCAGACGTGCTCCTGCTTTGGGAGATGGGCTTTTTGCTTCCTTAATCTCCGCCAATTTCCCCATTACTCTTTAGGAGGCGCCCAGAGTTGTGAGTTGTTATTTTGCCCGTATTTGCAGATAATTCCTGTGAGTGACATGTGTGGAGCCAGAAATGAAATGTGTAAATAAACTCTGTCTGATGATAAAATGCAGCAGGGATTTTGTATGTGGTGACACATTTAAAGGCACTTTCCAAGGGTGTTGTGGAAATAATTGGGGGGAGATTGACTGAGACCTACTGATAACTATAATATTTACACCTGTTTCCGATAATGACCCTGAGTGTCCTTGTGGGCATTTCTTCACGTTTTTTTTTCTCTCCCCCAAAATGAAGTATTCCCTTAGTCCCTACCACAGCCCCCCTCCAAAAAAAAAAATCAGAAAGAAGTGGCCAGTCATACGATTCCAATTCAAGCGGTGCTGCTCCTCTCACCTGCTGTCTAAGCCACCGGAGGGAAGCAGAGCCAGCATTAGGGTCAGTTCTAAGCACAGCTGTGGGTGGCAGTATAGACTAATGATTATGGAGCTGAACTTGTAACGGAGGGTTGCAGGTTTGAGTCCCATTTTCAGTAGAACTTAGAGAACCTCACAGGAGTAAGGAAATGCAGGTAGGGACATAAAGAGGTGGTACATTGCGAGGAAAGGGTGACTGAATTGGACTGGATATCTCCTGTCTCCCTGCTGAAGTGGTCCGCAAAGCCATCAGCGGAGGGAGGTGGACTCAGATCAAGATTTAGATGTTTATAATGAGATTAGGAGCAGTGTGATCAGCACTGGAACGGCGCGCCGTAGCTTCGCTCGTGTGTTTGGATATGAAGCGGAGTCTTAAAACCCGAGCTCTGTAATTAGCTTTGGGCTTTAGAGAGGGCCCGCTCGCTCTTGACCGGGTTTGTCTCCGGAAGCAGATGACTGCACGCTGGACTGAGGCAGCAGATCTCTGCCGGTCTCTCTTTCGCTCTCTCTCCTGCATGGCGACGGGGGTAAAGGGATTAGAGATAGACGAGAGCCACGTTTCTGAAAATATTTGGTTTGAGTCAGACTGCCACAGGGAAACAACAAAACCACTTAATCCCTGGGGGGGGATTCTTGACTCATCATTGCAGGGAACAGGAGATGTTTTTGGGGATTCTCTTCCAAAAAATTTTTTTTGGTTGCTTTTACTTCTGCCAACAGTGTTCATCCCTCACCTCCACAGAGCAGCGTGACAGGCCCCGAGTTCTGTCTACGCAAGGAGGAAATTTGGGAGAATGTGGACTTAATATGATTATGATGATGATAATTATAATTACAATTATCATCATTATGCTTATGATGATGGCTATGGTCAGGATTATGTTATGTTACAATAACTACTACTACTACTACTACTGGTGCTAATAACATTCATATTCATATTCATATTCAACAATATTCAAAGCATGATCTCTGAGTGCTCTGCAGTGTGTCGTGGTGGCTGTAGTATCAGATTCTCCGCTCACTGCAGCCGGCTCCCAGTGTTGTAGTAGAAGCTTGATGTGGATATCTGATATCCGTGGTGGGCTTGCTCCAGGCAGTGTGAGGCAGAGAGAGAGTGCGCGCCCGCCTCAGTGGCTTTTACTGCCAGGGACCCGTCGGGCAGCGCTCGAGGGGTGGGGGGGCGGGAGGACGTTCTCCTGCAGGCATAGATGGGGGCAGCAAGGCTGTGGAGGTTGTTGCTGGGCCACAGGGCTCTCCGATTGTGGGTGCGAGAGGGGGGTGCTGGATATGTGAGTTCTGTTTTCTATCCTTAACGCACAGGTCCTGGCTCAGCTCTCTGCCTGACTGCTGAAATTTTCAGCATGTGAAAGCAAACATGTGAAGATCAGTTGTTTGCATGTGGGAATGCATGCTCACACCTTTTTCCACATCAAACACCTTTCACCCCAGTGGTGTCCCCTCGCTGCTGTCACCAGTGGCATCGCCCAGACTCAAACCTGAGAGAACATGGCGAGCGATTTCCAAAATAGATTTTACAGCCATATATTTTTGTTATCGACTGTAGGCTTTTGAGGCAGTACTGTTCTTCTGAATGGCCTGTTGTCCTTATAATATGTTCCTGTGTTCTAAAATGGGATCGTATTAGGATCAGCTTTTGCTCGTTCCTGTGTTCTTGACGCATACTGCAGACCATACTGTAGCTGGCGTGTTCCTCTCCCGCCGTGAGACAAATCATAAGCTGTATAATTATCTTTATCCTCGTTGTTTAATTATGGCCTGATTCAGGCAGTGAACATGATGAGTAAAAAGTACACTATTCTGCTAAAATAACACAGAGAGAGTCCTGCTTTCTCATCTCCAAGGCAGTCCCAGGTGTCTTTGATGCACCACGCTGTTTTGTGGCTTCTTCTTCTTTCCCATTTCGCCCCTACGCCTTATCCTAATCTGTACTTAAATGACTGAACTGGGAAGACTGAAATAGACTGTGAGACACACACTCAAACACACACACACACACACATGGTTCCCCCCGTTTCTTAATGAAGCGATAGCATTGTCAGAGAAACGCGCGATTTGCATAAAAACGCGATTACAATTCGCATTAAGACGCGTGCATCAATCCTGCGAGCGTGCCTTTTCTAATAGGCCACAAAATGCATTATCCTCTGGCGCAGCATGATTCATCATTTTGAGCATTATAAGTGCGTATTTAAGCACAAAAAGCGTCCAGATTAACACAGACGCAAAATGGCTGGCTGGACCTGTTCCTCCTGTCCCATTCCCCTTTTCCATTATCCTTTATTCTCGATGAGGCGGGAATTGCCCGGCTTTAGGGGTACTGTTTGCGATAAAAGTCCCCACTAGCCGCTGCTGTCTCAGACAAGATTGAAAAGGTTCTTAGCGCTGATGGTGTTGCGGCGTCGGGGCATCGCTTTTGTCAAAATGCGACAGCTACATTAATTACGGATTCACATAGCTCCAGTCCTGCAGGTATGCAGTCTTTGCAGGTTTATGTGTATTTTTAACCTTTAAGTCAGCAGTCTTTTTAGGCCATGGAAAACAAGGTGTGTGTTCTTGAGCCAGTTAGTGATGTTAAAAACATGGCCCTTCAGCAGTGAAGTCTGCACCCTTGTCACTGAGTGTAATCAAAAACCTACATATTGGATGTATGTCATATTATAGTCATATTAAAGTCATATATAACATTGAAATATGTATTCTCGGATTCCTCTGACCTTCATATTCTCGCCATCATTTCTCATATTGAGTATCTTATATGTCTCCGTGCCACATAAAATATGATTGGATATTACATATTTTGTTGCAAGTGGTTGAATGACTGTGCAATAAAGTGTGGGCAACCTCATAATAACATGTGACTAAATGTAGATGACCTGCAATACATGTAGCATGAATGGCTTCAATGAAAGTCCCAGCTGTTTCAGAGATATTATTCTGGTTAATTCATTTATACTTTGAAATGTAAACAGTGTTGGTCTGATGACAGATGCTCACTGAGCATTTAAAATGTAGTGTGAGTCTATTGCTACAGACCCCCTGTACAGAAAGCAGAACATTAAATCGTTTGGAAATCGTTGACCAATGTTGTTTCAGTCTGAGAATGGATGTGTCTTGTTTCTGAGCATCCTAGATATCATTTGTAATGGATTTCTGGTAATAACTTGAATGTAGTTTTCATGGCTCGTTGAAAGTTATTCACTGCATCGGCCACAAAAGCCGATCTTGATCGGCAGTTTGCTTTTCATTAAAAAAATCAAATAAAATCTCCAAATCAACCGTGAAATGCCAGTGAAATCGGTCGAGACTGTGGTACATTGTGGAATCATTCTTTTTTTCTGACAAATGCGTGTGCAAAAACAAATGTAGAAGTAAACAGCCAGAAGACCAACCGTCCGTATCAAAGGAATAGAGCACTGTTTGGGTACTTGCTGCCAGAACTGTGTAAAAGCCACAGCTCAGCTCGTTCCAAAAATACATGGAACACCAAGCACAACTGCGAGGAAATAATAGAATGCTTAGTTTTTTTCTTTGTTAAATGTTAAAAAAAATGTAATTCTGTATTTGAAAATAGACTACATTTTACCAGCAGAGACTCTTGGAGTGTTCAAGTCACAGCTTGCCACAGTGCTGGATGCTCACTAGAGTGCAGGTGGAAAGAGAGGCTAGTTAGGGCATAGAGTTACCTGTTCTCATCATTACGTCTTTTTAAGTTCTTAGAGTCTTATTTTAAGGTGTGGCGGTCAGTGAAAAGGTTTTGCTCAGTAGGTCTCAGAGAGTTTGCGATGTAGCTGTCGATGAGCAGACGAGGGGGTGCTACTTTTCCTGTCAACCTTGAGATCAGCTGCTTCGCCACCCTATGCTTTCATTTTTTGAGTGTTTCATCAAGTAATCGGGGGGTTGTTGCTATGGTTTCTGTATTAATTGCTCCTAAAAATGTCACGGTTTCCAAATCACAAGAATTTTAGAGGTTATGGTACACAGGAAAAAAAACACAAATAGCTCTCTGAATTTACTTACCTGGATTTAAAACATAGAGGCAAGTGGTTTTACTCAATTTTAGATCGATGTCCATAGGGGATAACGCACAACGAGATGTAATGGACGACACAGAAGTCAGAAACACCATCTAAAACTTTGTACTGTGATATAACCCTAGTAATAACCAGGAAGTGAGTTTTGCGGGATTGGGGTTTAAGTAGCAGGCCTCCCTGAATGTGTCCATCCCCCACACGCAGGGTCGGAGAAGAACGGGGGCACCCACCGCGAGGGGCTTTCTGAGGCGCCTAGCAAGTGCCTCCCCTGCAGAGAGGGGTGCACGTACTGCCGGGATGACACCCCCTGCTATGCCCAGGAGGACGGATCCCTGCGCATGGCTGTCATCTCCTTCCAGTCCCTGTGCATGCTGGGAGATCTGATTGGCATGGTGGTGGCCTACCACTTCCGTAGGAACAAGGTGAGGAATTTTTGTTGTTGTTGTTGCAACGTGCACCATACATCCACCATACATCCACATTCACACACACACAAACACACACACACATACAATATACACACACCCACATATACATACAATCATGCAAACAGAAATGCACGTCCATAGACTTACACACACTCTCAAATACATACACACACATATGCTTGCAAACACACACACGCACACACACACACACACAGCTGTACTCAAAGCTAGACTGACGTCATGTTACAGGGCAGTCCAGGAGAGCCAGAGTATCTGCTGGGTTTTTACTTTCACTTTAAAAATCAGCAGCTAATTCCAACCAGGGAAACCAGGCCAGCGGAGATATCTGAGTAAACAACCACTATAAATGACCAATCAAGTGCTGAGTGAAGGTGAAAATCAGACTCTTTGGCCCTCTCAGACCAGGCCAGCCTGGGGACATCTACCTTACACCTTTATCCTTCCTTTTTTACTAACATTTTATCCTTGTCATTCATGCAGTGCTTTAGTCAAACCCCTGAACTCCTGCCCACGTTAACACTAGCTTCGCCCCCTCTAACGGAAAGCTCAGCGCTCGAGGCTGTTTACGATTTAGCGATAGCATCTTTGCTTGCTAATTAGCCCGTTATTTTCTCTCTGTAAAACAAATTACTGCGTTGGCCTGGAACAACAGATATGTGAAATGACATGCCATTGTGTATGAAGTGTAATTAACGGGACAGAGGGGGCTACTTTTGGCTCAGATTGTTCTCGTGGCGGTGGTGATGGAGGGGCCAGTGTTTACGCACGTTTCTTACTGACAACTCTACTGATTACAATTAGCTGTATACGCTGATTCTGGGTGACTTGTCAAATAGACCAGAGGAAGCGCAGGTGGCTCTGAGATTGACACCACTGCTGTAGATGATGTGAAGATTAGACGCCCTGAATTACAGCTCTCACAGCCAAACTGTAAACCCCCGGCTTCAGAAAGTAAAAGTACTACCAAATATTTCTCCCAGTCATGCACTAAACCAGCTGATTTTAATTAGTATACCTCTTCAGCCAGGTAAGGGAGCTAATTGATGAAATTGGCTGATTCAGTGCAGGGGCGGAACAAATACATGGTAATGCTTATAATTTCCGAAGCCGGCGTTATCCACATCTGTGGAGCGAGGCTCTCTCTTGCTCAGTGCTCGCCGAACATTACAAACGCAGTCTCACACAGCCTTGTTTTGTCTGCATTTTAGATCGAATTGCACCGGCTAGCTGTGAAAAAGGCCCAATCAGACGCAGACAGCCTTGATTTGTCTCCGTCTTAGATCGAATGGCGCTGGCTAGCTGTGAAAGGACTCAATAAAACTGCATGCCTCTTTCACTCCTGCTTCCCTTTCTTCAGTTGCTGTAATCCTGTGCGCAGCCACACAGTCCACAAAAAAAAGAGAAAAAAAAAAATCTAAACGGGCCAAATTCAGGTCAATATATCTGGGACACATTACTGCGAATGTAATTATCACCGTAATTTTAAACCACAGTTAGTGAGAAAGTTGCTCTGATTGAAACAAACAGCTGTGCTAGCACATTCTGCGTTTTAAAGGATACGCCGTGCCTTGCCTTATCCTTGTGACTCATTATAATCTTTCTAAAAGGGGGGTACCAGTATGGCTTCTATTTACTGTTCCTCAATTTTTCAGATATGCCGCCTCACATGAATACAGCTATATGACAATGTCTGTTGGTGGTTGATACTTAAAGTCCTCACAGGGATATTACCAGATTAAGGATGACTGCCTTATTGTGCTCCAGAGGCATCATATAGCTTGCAAAGAAGTATTTTTCACCTCAACATTTTAGTCGAGGTCTCAGTGAGGTTAAAAATCTTTGCAGGAAGAGAGTAAATGTTTCCTGTAGGTCAGATCAGCTAATTATGACATGTAACTGTCATGACATATTACCGTTTTAACATAGTAATTTTCAAAATGTAATTTAATGTCATGACGCTGTCCTCTTGGCCAGGCAGCCCTTGTATAAGACACTCTGTATCTCATTGGGGACTTTCCTTGTTAAATAAAATAGAAGGTTAAATTAAAGTTAAAAAATATATATATCCGAGTATCTCCTGACAAATGAGTCTTCATTCCCTGGCTTTTTTTCCCTTTCTCAGTATGCTTCTGCTTCAAATGGCTGGCAAAGCTGCTATGAGCTGCAGAGTCCCGCAGCTATTTCTGCATGTAAACGGGCTGGAAAAAGAGAACCGTTTTGGATCATGGCAGGGGCCTAACCGCACAGCGATTCCCCTCATTGAAGTGCGGCAACCAATTAGAGAGCACGACACACACAATGCAGCCAATTAGAGAACGCCATGTGTCCTTTTTGTCACCTCTCATTGGCTCGCTCTCCCTTCCTTTACTATTATTAGACCTGAGATGTCTTTAAAGAATTTGCATGGGAAATCACAGAGGCGGATTAGCATACTGTAGCGGGCCAGTGACCCAGGATGAATAATCCATATAAATACATTCTTTTTCTTCTTGCTTCTTCTTCTTCCTACTTCTTCCTTCCTCTTCTTCTTCTTCCTCTTCCCCATCCTCCTCTTCTTCTTCTTCTTCTGTCATTATTACTGCTACTTTTTTCATGAGGTGGAAACATTTTGAAGCATTAACTTGTAAAATAGTGCTGTGGTGCCATGGCATGATGGCATCAGGGCTAAGGTCCCCATACTTTATCAGTGCAGTCCAATCTTTCATCCAATACCACAGAGGAGCATCACAGAGCAGGAGAACAGGTCTCAGAACATCCCTCGCCCATATCCCAACCATATCCATTATCAGTTAAGTGACAAAAGCTTATCCTAGATCTCCGGTTAACCCTAGTTAATTGGTTTCTGAATACACACCCTGACAGATTAAAATGAGTACGTGGATTAATGTGCTCTTTTATCGAATGTGGGATTGATGCTTTGTCACAAGGTTTTCGTTTTCTCATGAATAAATGACTCTTTCATATTTAATCTGTTTCAGAGGATCAGAGCGTCGGGGTTGATTCTTCTGGAAGCCATTCTCTTTGGAGCTCTGCTGCTCTACTTCCCGGTGAGTCTGTACCTCACTATCCACCGTCTGTCCCTCTTGAAATACATGAGTACGTATGAAAACATGATGAGGAGAACAGGCTGTTCCGGCACCCTGTTACCTGCTGCCTAGAGACCATTCAACCGGCAAGATGATGATGATGATGATGATGATGGTGATTTTGCAATAATTTGTGTAATATTGTGTGAATTATGTCACAATAATTATAATAATCATCATCATTATAAACAGGAAAACCTCTTCATCGTTTCCACGGTGCAGGCATATGGCTCCATGCTATATACTCCATGCATGACAATTTACATTGCGATTTAGCTGGCGGGAGGGGGGCCGATTTGTCAAAGCAAACAATCACATTTGCGCGGCTCAAATTTCCATCCGACGTTCCACTCAAGACGTTATGCGGAGCTCTATGGTAAACAGAACACATTTCTCTTGTTGACTCACAGCTAATGGAAATAAATGTTTGTTGTGAGGGTGCTGGATCTTGTCATTTTCTAGATTAATGGAAAAAAAAAAAGAATCTCAAATTTTTTCGTTCACCTCTATGGGGAGCTCATTTCTATTCATACTCTCTGTTTAAAATAATAATTCCTTACACCACCAACACCTCTTAATAAGTGACTAATACACTCTTGGGTTTAATTTGGTTTCATTAATTTCTAGTCAGAATATATGGGAGTGTCACTGGGTCAGTAGCCCCCTGGATTAAATTCAGCTCCTCCAGAGGGTTTTTTGGGTATGTGTTCCTGGTACAGCTGTGGAGTTTGATTCCCAGTGACTCTATTAGTGGCTTTGACCAGAAGTCCACATTAGCAAGGCAAAAAGTGCTTAGACCTGCTAGTGAAAAATAGGGGGTGCGTTCCAATACTTTTTGTTTCCTCCTCTCATTTCCTACCCCGGAAAAATGTGGAGGAAATTAGGGGAGGAAACGAGTGGAGGAGAGGCGGATACGAGGAGACAAAATCTGAGTATTGGAACGCAGCCAGTGAGGTAGCTGGTTTAACATTTGTTTCTTTGCTCTCCAGCGACCTCTCCTGGCTGGCCAGGCACCTGCAGGTAGTGAGAGTGTCACTGAACCAAAAATGGGAGGAGCTAGCATATAGATATCAGAAACCCAATGATTTGATCCAATGACTGCATTGGCTGTGGAGAGAAAAACATTTCTGATTTGGTTCAGATAAGTCAATGACTGGGCTCATGAAACCGAACCTAATGGGGTTTATAAAACTTCATTTAACTATAACTGTGTATGTTTGTGAACAGAACTCAGCGCTAGCGCCATGATCCTCCTGCACCATAGATGGTATGACACTGTGTTTTCTGATATGGTGGGTGTCCAAGTTAAACATTTACATCTTTAAATCAAAATAAAAGCTGAGTGAAAATATGTACTGTATATGCAGGGGTGTTCACCAGTCTCATGTGCAGCGTACATGTACCAAAATTATACCCTCTTCATGGAGGGGTGAGTCCAGTGATAAGTGATATTTGTTCCACCTGTACTGAACCAGGCTTGAGACCTGACCATATGCAGTGAACCAGATCAAAGTGGCGAATCAAAGCGAACGGGAGAGATTTCAACAGCCAGTGAAATGCAGCTGATGACTAAGTGGTCAGATGGAGACAGTTTTTTTGTGACCAGGAGTCTAACACCCCTGCTTTTTAGAAAAGGGCCAAGGGCTCTTAAATGACCACAATAAGTCAAGACCCATATCTGCCATTGAAAACGATGGATGACACTTTCAACTGCACACTGTCCACAGCTCATTGATGGGACATTTGATTCCCCCATTGGTCCAGAGGGAGAAGTTACTAAACAACACCTCCTCCATCAGCATGTTATTCTTCCATCTCAGCATCGGTAGTTGCTATGGTGACGTGAGAATGATAAAGGGTGGTATAGCGGGTGTCCAATTACATTTTATTGCTATTATTTATTTAGTGCAGGTAATCAATGCAATTAGCTGTTAACGAGGTCCTTGGATGTGATCATCATTAAAATTAAATAAGCATTATGGATTTCCACAGGGGTCCCACAGTGAGGCAGTTAAAGGCATAAATTCACACTTAAACAATCTGTACTCAACAAAATGTTTAGTATTAAAATAAGCGCATTTGTATCCGTTTTGGACTCACACGCAAACACTCTGTGCGAGTTCAATTTTACTGTAAATATGGCATATTTGTTTGAGTTAATGCCTGTGGCTTTAATGAAGGGTCTGTAAATCTGTGTAACCTATTTCTGTAATCACACTATATGTTTTGTGTTTTTTGATATTGTGTTGGATGAGGAATCGGTATTGGGGTTTGTTCTGATTGATTTTTTTTGGCAGCTTTTTGGAGGAGTAGAGCATCAGGATGTATGGATATAGCTCGCTCAGTTACATATCTGGGTTGATAACGTCCCAATCCCTTAGTCTTTTCCTATGGCTTCGCCTGCTCAAGCAGCCATACTGTAAGCTGGTCTGCCAGGAGCTTTTGCATGAGAGTGAGTCTAAATAATTCCTCCGCCGTGCCTGAACTATTTTTAAACTCAGTTTCTGGAGCCGGGGCGAGTATGCGAGCAGGCGAGCGAGTGCAGTGCGCGGCGCCCGGTTTTTTCCGGTGCTATTCCGCTCGGTGGAGTAATGCATTTTTGATTTTTTGAGTATGTCACTTGCAGAAACATCACTCCCTGTTGGGGACTGTGTGGGCCTTGTGATGCTGCGGCTCGGAGTTTCCGCTCCAGTGAACTCCTCACTCTCTCTCTCCCCGAATCTCTCGGCGTTGGGAGGAGAGGAGCTTTAAGATTCTGGCCCAGGGATTAGCGCTTTCTGCACCGCCCCCCCCCCCAAAATCTCCATGCCTCAAAGCACGGCCTCTCCTGCACAATTTTTATTCCCAATTTACTTGATAAAGCCTCAACAGATACATATTGACACAGAGGCTTTGAGGGGAAAAAAAAAACAATTACCCAGCGCCTTGCTCCATAGCTTGTGCTTGTTTTCAGTGCTTCTCCCTAGCTGTGCCATATTTACTTAGTATGCATTATTTACTAATTTCCATAACTTTTTTATTATTTACCATTTATTTGTTTGTTAGGCATGGATAAAAATTGACATGAATGCATTAAAAAATTGCATGTTCCATAGATGACAATGCTCTCTGATGCTTGTCCCTAGGTGAGCTATTACTTAGTCCTCATACATAATATTTACATATTGTACCATAAAATATTTATGTGCTTTTTTTTTGAGTCTCAGTTCCCAAAATGATATTTCTGTGTCCGGATGTGAACACGTCATTGTTCAGGTTTAAAGGAAACCTCATCAGCTGTCTTAACCTGTGGGCGAGTCTAATTTCACTGCAGGCTGCAGGTCACTAAAATGTATTGCATTTTAAGCTAGCATGCTTAACCTAAATACAGTAAAGCACAGCTCCATTCCTGGAGGGTCTGTGTGTATGCTTGTGTTTGTATCCTCCAGTTCCTCTGGCTTGGTTTTATACGCAGCTGTGCACGGTCAATGCTGGTTCACTCCTGTATCAGACCATTGTAAAAAATGTTGAACTAGTGTTTACAGTGAAGCCTACAGCTGTAGCTAAATGACTTCATCTAAATGTTCAGGTTAGATAAATCACTGGGCTGATTAAATACTGCAGGAGGCAGAGCTGGCACGAATCCCCAGAATTAACTGGACTTTGTTGTACACCCCTGGCATACAGCGGGAATGCATTATATTTTTCTGAGTAAAAAGGACTTCAGTTGGTTATGGGAGACTCAATAACTCCATAATTTATTCCCATCGTTATGGGATGCTTATAATGATTATGTTCTTTGTGCATAAACATGTAAGTTATATGAGAATGCTTTTAGCTCACATTTACATAAAAACATAAATGCAATGAATTATTAATTGAATTAATTTATACATTTGGCCTCTGAAATAGAGTGTTGTATATTTAAAGACTATTATATTTAAGACATGCTTACAAACATTTTTTTCTTCAAGTGTAATCTAATAATGATCAAATATTATTCGATTGCTGTTGTCGTTTACACACAATTAAATGTGTTCATTATCAGATTGGGCCAGACCCAATGAAACAAGAAAGAGAAATCTGCATTCAAAATGTAGTCTTTTCCATGTTTTTTAATCAGGTTAGTGCTTGTTCAATGGTACTCAACTGCTGGAGCATTTTAATAAAACTAGATTGACTCAAACATGCATTTTAGCTTTGATTGTGCAGCTTCTATTTGTTAAAGATGGCAAATTCAGTACACCAAACCTATATAAAGATGTTCAAGTGTTTATTGGTTTTCCACTGAACAATACATCAGTTTGAGCCATGTTGCTATAGCACTGAAGATACCAGAATATAATATAATTTAAGCAGTAAACTTAGGAAACCAAAGGTCCTTGCCTGCTGTGCCATTTATAACACAGTTATACATTTTCATTTTCAATTTTAATAACTCATTGCCAACAAGGGACAAAATATCCATGCCCAGTCAAACCACAGGACAGTCTGTCCTTCCCATGGAGTAATAGGATTTAGTGTCACTGCTTGTTCTCCCTCATGCACAGTCTTTAATGTGGCTCGTACTAGAACTGTATTGGAATATTTCAGTTCTAGAGTTTTGTAAAATTCCACAGGACTTTTGCATTTTGTTCAGAGTCTTTTTTAGCAAGTGGATTCACTACTTTTTTCTGTGAAGATTTTAGAAGCTGGTTTTCAAACACACAGCCTCAGAACTGATGTTAGAGAGGGAATTGTCACACATTTCAGGAAGCAAAATGGGAAAAAAAAACACCTGAGGGAGAGCGAAAAGGCATTGAGCTGAAAAACAGGGCGAAACATTCTCCGGGGGGATGTCATGAATCTGTCCCCACGGGCTGGTAAATGTGGGACTTTTTTTACCTGGCGGATCTCAGGTGTAAAAGTGCTCTGCTGGCCTAGAGTTCAGGCACATGAACTGTGACCAGGGGCTGTGAGTTTGAATCAGCTCACGCTAGGGCACTCCCTATAAAGCAGAGAGGTTTTCCCTGATTTTTTTCTCCTTTTTTCAAAACACAAAAATTAAAATCAAACTTGTTGATCAAACTTGCCAGCAGCCGGGAGATCAACAAATTTTAATGAGTTTAGGTTTTTAAAAAAGAAAAGGGGATAAAAATCTGAGATAAGAAATAAATATTAAGATAACCCCTCTGCTAAAAGTTCAGACACAGATACAGGTCTCCAGGAATGGAGTTCTCCTCCCCTTCTTGCAAAGCATGGTGCAAAACAAAGTGCGATTGAAGGCCATGTCTTTGTGCGCACAAGATTAGATAATCAGGCCCATTAATCCCACTGATTTGCAGATAATACAAATAAAGTGAAGTTTAGAAGTTTTTTGTTTTGTTTAAATAACAACCACTGCATGTATTATGTACTTTACCACAGGGCTGCATAGATATGGCTGAATGTGAAAATGAACCAGAGTTAATTGGTTGGTAATTGAACCAGAGTTAATTGGTTGGTAATTGAACCAGAGTTAATTGGTTGGTAATTGAACCAGTGTTAATTGGTTGGTAATTGAACCAGTGATAATTGGTTGGTAATTGAACCAGAGTTAATTGGTTGGTAATTGAACCAGTGTTAATTGGTTGGTAATTGAAGCAGTGTTAATTGGTTGGTAATTGAACCAGAGTTAATTGGTTGGTAATTGAACCAGTGTTAATTGGTTGGTAATTGAACCAGAGTTAATTGGTTGGTAATTGAACCAGTGTTAATTGATTGGTAATTGAACCAGTGTTAATTGGTTTGAACGTAAGCTAGCGTACGCGCGGCCTGGCCCTTTCATGGCCCTGGAGCCTGACGCCCTTGCCGTAGAGGCGCCGTATCGTGGTTAACACGCACCCCTGCTCCCTGCTTTGGGCCTGCCACAGCAATGTTGACAGCGTCTCACGCTACACGCTACGGCGGAAAGCTAACGAGCAGCTGCCACCGACGTGGCCACGTTGCTTGACCTGCCGCTGATGTGATAGCCCCCCCCTCCGCCCACCGCCACCCCAATTTTTTATTTCTTTTTTTTCACCCTCCCCCACACCGCTCTTATTCGTGCTGCTCTGTCACTCCCAATCTGTGTCCAACTGACTCAGACTCAGGAGACTGCAGCTCTGACTGGTGATCTTGCAGCCATACCCACACACACACACACACACACACAGCACAGACACGGTTGTCCGTCCATTGACAGTTTGACAGACGTGGAAGCCCCCTGGCTCCAGAAGGGGCAGGCGCTACCATGCATTTGTTGCATCCATGCACTAAACCAACTGATTTCACTAATTAGCTCCCCTACCTGGCTGAGGAGCTGTCCTAATTACAACCGGTTTATGACATGGAAGGAACAAACACATGGCAGCACTTTTACTATCTGAAGACAGGGTTTTCCACTTCTCCCAGGATAGTCTTGTGCAGTCTGAGGGAAGTCCCGTAGGACAGCACCCAGTTTTTGATCAGTTGTAGCTGATTCTGTTCCAGGAGGGATGTGGCGTATGCAGGATTTTTGCTGGCACAGCTCGCTAATTTTCTGTACACACTGGTAGATTTAGGCCACAGTATGACGTACCATATGGGGACACCAGCACAGATGGGGGAATGAAGTTCCATTAATACAAAAATGGGAGGAGCTACCATATAGTAACAGTGGTTTTATGATTTGGACCAATGACGGCATTGCTTGTGGAGAGGAAAACACTTTTGATTGGCTGGAGTGTTGCTCCTCCCCCTAACAGGTTTCATGAAACCTCATTTCAGCCATCACTAAACACAGGAACAAGTTTTTTCAGGTATCTGTCTTGAGCATATAAAGAAATTTACCTAGAAGTCATTTAAGAAGTTTGGAAGACATCCAAGGACTTGGCTCTCATTGCCTTCTCTTGGATTACAACCTTAAAAATTGCTTCTTAAATGCTCTCACAGTCAATCAGTAATGCTTTCTAATTATTTTTTTTACTCTGCCGCAATACCATCCAACGTCTCATTAGCTCTTCCCTCTCGCCTGTTTTTCCATGGTGCATGGCGTTGCCAAAAACGTGGTAAATTTCTGCACTTATTTTCATTAAAAGTACTTTGTGCAGCTGGTTCATTGCTGTGTCCCATGCATCTTTAAAGAATCCATCCAGTCCTACGGTGACAGTCTTTAAAAATAAACCTGCTCATTAATAAATGAGTGAGCTGTGGAAAAAAGAGGCCCTGCTTTTTCTTCTTAAATGTAGCTAATACAAATGTGCCACTTTCCATGTTCAGAGACTTCCTCTGGTCCCAAAAGATTGATCTCTCCTCTTTGCTCCCCCTCTTGGCATCAGATTGGGTTAATCTCCTGACTCTTTTATCCTCCAGTTTCTTCAGCTAGAAATGATGTGCTTTGGCTGGTGACCAGCTTCTTTGGCCCTGAAAAAAAACACACAGTATTTACTGAACGGTTTGTGAGCGAGTGGCGTTGTCATGGACTTGAAAGGAATTATGGGACATTGGAGGTGATAATAACCTAATAAAAGAACATCCCTTGCCTCCCACCATGCTCTCAATGTAAGGTCACTTCTTATGATGTTACATTGCATTGTGGGTAATGGTCAGGGTTCAGATTTACCAATGACCAATTACCTTATACAGTGATGATTAATGGTATGAAGAGGCTTCCAAAAAAGAGATGTTTTTGGTGGTGGGGGGTGGGGGTGGTGGTGGCTTCTGAATACATTTTAGAGGACGGAAAAAAAACCTCCAAATTCAAAAAGGCTCCACAGAATTATGTTGGCTTTCCCCCTGCATGCAGGACACACAGGGTAGGCTCATATTCAGGAGTCCTATTTCATTTCGGCTTTTATTGCTGTTGATGGCCATAATGCAGAATGCACTTCTGTTGTGCGGAGCAGCTTTTGTGACACTTTGATTAAGCTCTGTTGATGAGGAGGGGCGGATGGAATGAAATCGGCCGTTGGGATGACGCAAAAACTCATTTTTGGTGTCATTCCATATGTAGGACACGGGCTCAGAGAAGTAATTTTAGAGGCACTTTATTACTGAGGAGGCTCTGACACAGCTATGTCCTCTTTACTGTGTACAGTCAGAAGTGTATCGCTCGGAACCCGCTGCACAGCATCATGGGATACTCTTTTAATAAAGGCTTGCTAGCAAACTATTTGAGACTTTGAACGTATATCAGCGATGACTTACTTTTTTTTTTACATCTCTGTACTGCACAATCATCAATTCAGTTCTTTTCTTTTGATACCTCATACATACCTTTGAAGATATAAGCTGTTATTTTGTGGTACTGGCAATTTTAGAAAAGAAAATCTGGAATATGTTAGATGTTTGTTTGTGTGTTTCAGATTACTGTCATCTGTGAACTGCGCAGAGAGGTGCTGAGTTCATGGGGAGTATAGCTTGTTAGAAAAGTTCTTAAATGTGTATTTTGGGATTTTGTTACCGTGAATGAGCAGTATGGCATTAAGTATGTTTCTGTATGCTGAAATCTGCCTGGCTGCTTGTTTGTTTCTGGGTGTAGTAGATATTAACATGCAACTTGCAATCTATACACTCTATACATTTCTGAGGATAGTAACATTACGAGTTGTGGCTATTAAATAACGAGACTGGCTTATCTAAGTTGAACCACAGTGTGTAGCACGAACCACGTGGTATACATTGACCAATTGGCAAGCATAAACAACCCCTGAAAGTTTCAATCCGCTTGAGTCTTCAGTTTGCTGTAACGCATCGCTTGAAGTAGACATGTTTTTCTTGAGCATTAGTCTCATTATTTAATAGCCACACCTCGTATGCGATGTAATATGAACGTTTAGACATGTTTCCAAAGTTCAAATTCAGAAGAGGTTGATTCAGGAGTAAATATGAATTAATGGGACATGCTTATTCAAGGCACCATGAAAAAGGCTATCTGAAATTTTTGCCTGTTGACGCAAAAGGTTAAATGCACACTGCAACAGAGAAGGTAATATGTAACAGATGGAGACTTGAACAAGATGGAGCCGTAGTCTCCTGACAGCAACCATCCATTGAACAGCTGATGTGGTGCACTAATATGAAGTGATTCTAGACAAGCAAAAGCATTTTTTGGGTTTTATTTGCTGTCAGATGAAGCAGTACTTATCGCCTCCACAATTAGACTTATGTAAGCAGCCTTTTTTCCTCAGAAAGATTAAAACCAACAATCATTTAATTACTTTTCATTACGGCTGTGAGAGTAAACCAGTTTGTTTATTTGAGGATGCAACAGCTTCCATACCACAGAGGACACAAAAGGTGTCAAAATAACTTCACCGCAAAAAAAAAAAAAAAAAAACAGTCAGTTTGTTGTCGAGACGGCACGGCGGCAGCTACAATTCCCGCAGGCGCAGGGCCGAATGCGAGACCGTCCTCAGACCGATGACATCCTGTCATCATCGACGGGCAGGCTGGCCTCGCGGTCGAGAGCCTGGCAGAGAAGCAGAGAGGAGATTTTGTTGTGAGTGATCTTCCCATCCTCTCCCCGAGAGTGGACTCACTGCAGGATTCAATTTGGTAGGAGATAGTACAGGGATTAGCTGAATTACAACGCTGGGGGGGAGGTTTTACTTTTTGATCGAATTCCGGGGTCTGACCTCGGTAGTAAGACGGAGAAGTTTTTGTAGCTGCGGGTCAACAATGATGACAGCGGCGGGACCTGGGAACGAGAACGTAATACTGTTTCGGGGAAAAGACTCAGTACTTAGATTAAAGGGCATTTTTCAGATGAGACGTTAAACCGCGAGGTCCTGACTCACAGTGTTCATTAAACGTCCTGGGGTGCTCGTAGCAAAGATTGGAGGGTTCCCCCAGTGTCCTGGCAAAATTCCCGACCTGGCACCCTCAAACTCTGCCTAATCAATCACAGCGCTGAACAGTCTGAGTTGCTTAGTGATTTCCCTCCCTCTCCACCTCTAGCTAATGTGTGGTGAGAGCGGGGACTCAAAATGGCTGCTACGCCTCACTCAGGCCGATGTCTCCCCTCTCACTGACGAGCGCTTTGAGATCCTGGGTATGGAAATGAATAATAACATTATCATATTTGATGCTAAAACATCACTGCCATCACTGAAAACCAGCATCACTGAAGAGAAGAAGTTGGACATTACAAAGTCCAACTTTCATCCTAATGATGAGTATGTATGTATGTGTGTGTGTGTGTGTGTGTTTGTGTGTGTCTGCTAGTATTTTATAGTATCCAGTAGAATTTTTTTTATATGAGGTGGGGCCTAAGAATGACATCACTGATGCTTGAATAATAACATTCTATTCCATCCTATTCTGTTTCTTCAATATTTACATCTGTTTCCACCTAAATGAAAGTGGTAATGTTCTATGACTCAGATTTAAGATACAGAAGAAATTGGACTGGCTCAGATCTGTCTACCATTGACACACATATATCCAGAAAAGAAGTTAAATAGACCACGATATTCAGAAATGATGAGTTTCCTCGTAAGGAAGGGAACCTTACGCCTAGAACAGCATAAGTTTTGCAGGTTTTTGTTCCAAACCAGCATTATCAGAATATACCCGTAATTTTAACAGATCTACAGCTCATCGGTGCTGTTAGGTGAATCGGGTTAGTGCAGGATTACAGCCCATAACTACACAGCCTACAGCTCTCCAGGAGAGTTCCCAGGCCCTGTTAGGGTGGTTTCATGTGACATACAGCTGCACAGACATAAGCAGCAGTCTGCTCTCTCTCTCCTGTCCTTTTTTTTTTTTGTTTTTTTGCTGCCGAGCGGAACGGAACAGCATTATTTTTAAACCAGCTCCTACCCCAGCCGTTAACACGCACAGACATCTGAGTGTGTAATGGCTCCCCCCTGGAAACGACAGGGAGAGAGAGAGAGAACGTTTATGGTATCGCGGGTTCAGCTTAGGCCGTTGCATGGGGCGGGGGATGCAGGGTGGGTGGGGGTGGAGGGTTAACGACTCATCTGAGGAATTTTAAGAGCAGCTGAACCCCTCATGCATTTCAAACGAAGGCCCCCCCGCGGAGGCGGTGTAACAGGGGTGATATTTGAGAGCAGGTACACCCTGGCTGTCTGGAGAGAGAGGGGCAAGCACTGCGATCAAAAGAAGGGTGACCTCAACAGGGGTAGGCAAGGGGGCACGTAACCTTGTGGACAGAGCGGACTGGTGGTGCCCACGTTAACGAAGGGTCAGCAGCACTCTGGGCAGGTGACCGTGGGGTCACTCGAGCTGTTCAGTCTCTGTCTCATACTGCAGTGCTGGACAGCTCTGGTGTCCCTAGACCTGAAGCCTCCATTTTGAGTTCTTAACAGAAAGTCAGAGCTTCAGAGAGCAAGTACTGGAATGCTTCATACAAACAAAGCATTCCGCCAAAAACACAAGGTCCTTCTGTGCAACTAGCATCATCTCTAAGCAATTGAGCGTAAAATAAAAATGTAAGCCTTATAAGGGAAAACTAGTGTAGTGTAACTAGTTATTAGTGTAACACTTAGTAAGCTACAAGCCAACACTGAAGACAATGCACAGTTTATGAGCCCATACCTTTTCAATATACACGTACAGTTTCTAATGGAATATGTCTCAGCATATTGCAGCATATTTGATTAATGGTGTCCGCTATGGTCAATGACATTGCGTTCGTTCACCGATGTTCAGGGGGTGTAAAACCCAGGCTTTAGAAAGTAGAAGAACTACCAAGTATTTGTTCCACCCATGCGCTAATACCAGCTTATTCTAATTAGCACGATTCAGCCAGGTAGGGGAGCTAATTAATGAATTCAGCTGGTACAGTGCCTGGGTGGAGCAAATGCATGGTGGTGCCTCTGCTTTCTGAAGCCGGAGTTTCACACTGCTGCTTACTTACTTCACCTGCAAGAAAGAGGCTAACCCCTCCCTCAGCTACTGAACAATTCAGTTAAAACAACCGAAGGGATTAGGAGATTTACATTTTAGGAATTTGTACAGCTTATGTTTTTTTATTCATTGATGTATGAATCTGTTTTTTTTCATAGATGATGTTTACTGAATCAGGTTAAGTACTTTACTCAAGGGTGCAATAGCAGAGCTGCACCTGGTATTCAAACCTTCAGCCCTTTCAGTTACATGCCCAGCCCCATAATCATTATACATTATACATTACATTATACTGACCTGAGACCCCCTCTGTGCTCTGGGTCTTATTAATCTCACCGGGCTAACCCCCTTCCCTGACATCAATTAATCAGCAAATCAATTAAATCACGGAGGCTGTTTCCATGCAACACTACAATAAATAAATCACATGAACGATGAATATTTCCTGGGTTTGCGAGGAAGGCATTCATCCACGAGACATGTACACGCATTAATGTGTGCTACTGCGGCTCTCTCTCACCCAGGGAATTTATACACCTTATACTGTAAATGTAAATAGGTACATGTAATTAATTTCCAAGGGAGATACAATTTCAGCCGCCTGTTCAAGGACACAGCAAGGAGTCGCTGCAATTTAGAGTTTGCGTCGACGTCTGGCTGTTATTGTCAGGATGTGCTCGGCAAAGCCAAACACAAGAGTGATTTGCGAAGCCGCGGGTGTGAAACAGTGATGTGCGCACCATGTTTGTTCACTTATTGATCGGTACCCTATAATTAAAAAAGAATTACAGATGACTCGCTAGATAAAGCAGTTTATCGTTGAGCACGCCGTCAGATTACAATTCCACTTCCCTCCCTCAGAATCAACTAATCAATCAGCTGGTCGATCCATTGATTAGTTGCTTAATCAAATTAATTTAATGAAGTGCTGTTAGCAGCTGACGCAGTGGTCATTTTGCGAATTGGCATTTTCTACTATGTCTTCATTAGCGCACGATCTCAATTAAACTTTTTATCATTATCACACAAGTGTTAGGTTGATCCCTCCCACAAATAAATTAATTGATCAGCCATTCAATAATACTTGATTTAGTGAAACGCCATTTACAGTCTGAGTTTATCAGTGTTGCGTAGCAGTGGCCATTTTGTGGCGGGAATAGAAAAATCCAGAAATATGTAAATACTTAAGGCACTGTTCCAGTGTGTAGATGAGTCTCACAGCCTACTTCCTGTTTAAAGCACTGTTCCAGTGTGTAGATGAGTCTCACAGCCTACTTCCTGTTTAAAGCACTGTTCCAGTGTGTAGATGGGTCTCACAGCCTACTTCCTGTTTAAAGCACTGTTCCAGTGTGTAGATGAGTCTCACAGCCTACTTCCTGTTTAAAGCACTGTTCCAGTGTGTAGATGGGTCTCACAGCCTACTTCCTGTTTAAAGCACTGTTCCAGTGTGTAGATGAGTCTCACAGCCTACTTCCTGTTTAAAGCACTGTTCCAGTGTGTAGATGGGTCTCACAGCCTACTTCCTGTTTAAAGCACTGTTCCAGTGTGTAGATGAGTCTCACAGCCTACTTCCTGTTTAAAGCATTGTTCCAGTGTGTAGATGGGTCTCACAGCCTACTTCCTGTTTAAAGCACTGTTCCAGTGTGTAGATGGGTCTCACAGCCTACTTCCTGTTTAAAGCACTGTTCCAGTGTGTAGATGAGTCTCACAGCCTACTTCCTGTTTAAAGCACTGTTCCAGTGTGTAGATGGGTCTCACAGCCTACTTCCTGTTTAAAGCACTGTTCCAGTGTGTAGATGGGTCTCACAGCCTACTTCCTGTTTAAAGCACTGTTCCAGTGTGTAGATGAGTCTCACAGCCTACTTCCTGTTTAAAGCACTGTTCCAGTGTGTAGATGGGTCTCACAGCCTACTTCCTGTTTAAAGCACTGTTCCAGTGTGTAGATGAGTCTCACAGCCTACTTCCTGTTTAAAGCACTGTTCCAGTGTGTAGATGAGTCTCACAGCCTACTTCCTGTTTAAAGCACTGTTCCAGTGTGTAGATGGGTCTCACAGCCTACTTCCTGTTTAAGGCACTGTTCCAGTGGTCAGTTGGCATCTACAACCTTCTTCCAATCACTGCCTGAATAGGTTGAGCTTTGGTGTGAATAGAAGTGCCTGCTCACACATTAGAGTAAGAGCAGAGTTCATGTTAGTCCAATCTTACCCAAAGTGAGAGCGGAAGTTGTACCAATGACCTTGTGTCTATGATGGGATGTTCCAAATTGGGGTAAAAAAAGGGGAAAAGCAATTTAAAAAGTCACCCTGACTCTAGATTAAGGAACTTATATGAGTGAGTTAAAAGCCCAGTAAAATAGCAGGATATTAAAAAGTGCAGAGAAGTAATGGGCGCATAAACTGAACGCACAAGCGGTTTACATCAGAAGACTACAGATCATTCAGAAGGGCTTATGTTGACGGCCTGCCTTCATGGTCGTCATTCACCGCATCACGAGCGGCTCGAGCCGCAAGCTGGCTTAACCGTGTTTGATGAAGTTGCTGGAAAACTGAGGCGGGATCGAATAGCAGAGGGTATATGCTTTGTCTACAGTGTGGCTGCCAGCGTTGAATTTGGATTTTACACATCTGAGAGAAAAATTAAACATTTCATAGATATTTTTATGCTTGCCACATTTTTATGGAAATTCAGATTTTTATATGTGCTTACGGACAGTGTTTGAACTGCGCCGTTTTTACGGTCCATAAATCTTGCACTTAATTATGTAAAAATCCCATATACAATGGGGTTTCTGGATTGGGGTAACTTTAAAATGCTTTAAATGTTTGCACTAAAGTGTAGTATGAGCTATAGCTTCTTACAGCTATCATCTGTAATTTAAAATCAGAAAATGTGGTAAAGATAGATTTAAACGTTCTGTTCTGGCTTTCTCTGATCTCTTTAACTTTGAAGTGTACTAGATCCCAAGGCTATGTGATTGTTGAATTTTTCGGACCCCTCACCACCCTTCTTGTGGGGGGTCTGATTCTCACCTAACTTGGTGTCAGTACTGTGGCCTTGTAGCCGGTTTTTGTTTTCGTTTTTTGTTTGTGTGTCTGTGTGCTCCGCCAATGTTTACCTGATTGTGCCGTCTATGTCATCTGTTCCCCAGCTCACCTGTTACCTGTTACCCTCATTAGGTTTTGTATTTACGCCCTTATGTGTTTGTCTGTTGGTTGCCAGTTCATCTCAGTGAGTTTCTCTGTTTCATACCCTCCTGTTTTCCTGCCTGCCTGTTTGTGACTTTGGTCTGTTTGTGGTTTTTGACTTTGCTTTTGGATTCTCATTCCGATTCTGAATAGCTGCCGTGTCTTCCTAGGTTTTGACTTCACCTGTACGCTGCTCTTCTGGTTTGTGGATTTGGATTTTTTGGCTGCTTAATAAATTCATGTTTATTATTCATCTCTGTCTGAGCCCTGACACTTGGAGAGGGACGGGGAATGCATCCAGTCACATCCCTCAGCCCCCGCTGGCCTGAAGTCCTGCATGGTACCCAAGATTTCTCTGTAGCTCAAGTATCATCTTTCACTGCTGCGCCACTCACATTATCACCATCCAAGGACTGCCAAATGCTGGTACATTGTTCCTTTACTTGCTAAAGCCATGTGACAAATTTCTCTTGAGTACATTCAGTGTGCTGGGTTTTTTTATTATTTATAATCACTTTGAGTGGGTGATGGATAATGTAATTTTGGACCCTGGTCATCGCCAGTACCATTAACAAGACAGTGCTGCAGATTTACCAAAGAAATCTCTGCTATGACACCCATGGTCCCCGCCTTCCCAAACTTCCTGGCAGTAAGAGTTTGAGTGCCCTCAGGAAAAAAAAACTTCACTTTTATTAACATTAGCTGTGCAATGCAACAAGTAGAGAGATTGGCCTGTAATTCAAAAGTTTTTTGTTCAAAGCCTTTTTCATCATAATGATGATTACTTATTTCCACAGAATTTACTTTTATTCACTCAGGGCAAATGAAATAAGCTGTTTGTTCATTATAAGAGCACCTGGAACAATCCACACAAACAAAAAGCTCCTCCTCATACACAAAGCCAAACCGTGTTAGCTTCGCCTAAGGTATGGAGTGTAAACTGAAAATGTATGCAATACAAGGGGAAACTTTAGAATGTTTAACACTTAGGAAGACAGAGGGCAAAACCGTGGACAATGTGTTTTTCAGAATATACAGAATGGAATACACTTCAGTTCTTATTGCAGCACATTTGATTTATTATGTTCTTTATCCAAAACTCTGACACTGTTTATTCGCTGACATTTAGAGGTAGTAGAAAACTAGTATTACAAAGCACTACCGTGTATTTGTTCCATCCATGCACTAAACCAGCTGGTTTCACTAATTAGCTACCCCCTCTGAAGAGCTGGGCTAATTAGAGTTGTCTGGTTTCAGTGCATGAGTGAAACAAACATATGGCAGTACTTACACAGTCTAAGAGCCTGGGTTTTACGCCTCCGCCAACATTTTTGGTGCTAGACCTTCATCAAGATGACTGAACGCACATATCACCATCTGATGAAGGCCTGACCACTAAGACATCAATGAATAAATGTGTCTCTTTTGTAGTGTGCATTTGTAGAGTGCCTTCCTCTTTTCTGTGACTTGCACCTTGTGCTGCTGTGACGTGTCATTATTGAGTTTGGATATGCCGCGTCTCTTTATGCCGTTGTCGCCTCATGTCTCTGAAAGAATGTGAGAAAGCAGAGAGTGTGAGGAGTGAATCTGCTTAGGCTCGATCGATAGAGCCTGCCAGGGGCCTAACCCTCCGCGGAGGAGCACTTCTTTAATCGATAACTGTCGTTCGTTTCCCGGCCCTGTTTATGCCGTCTGTTGTAATCCCTTCATCACCCTGTCTGTGGAGCGACAGCTTGATCTGAGTCTCCATCAGTAGAACAGTGAGATTTTCTAGCAGCGTGAGCAGTTCAGATGGAAAAATTAAGATCCCCAAAACACAGTGATATGACAACTTTAGCAACTTTAATGATTCTGATCGTTCTTTTGCTATTGTGGATTATATTTGTTTTAATTAATAGATGCTCTCTCTCTGTAACAAACTTGGGTTACTTAAGGTTTAAAATAGATGAAGGACAGACTTACATTATGTAAACATCCACTTTCAGCGGCCATGATTGAGCACATTGCTCTGCTAAATGCCTAAATGTACGGTAAAGGCACGTGGCCTGAATTTCAGTGTGGAAAACAGTCATGGGCTTGTGGGTGAATGCATTGTGGAGTAACATAACTGTGACCCTGTAAGCAGGGTCTCTTAACTCTAATCTCTGAGACAAAGGGTGTGCTGGTTGGTGTTTTCACCTGAAAGTCAACAACAACTTCAGGCTTAAAAAAACCAAAGTGCGTAATCTACAGCGCTGATTGGTCGATTAAGTGCAGGGAAATGACCGAGCCCTGCAGGACTGTGTTTCTGCAGCCCTGCGCTAGAGCACAGTATGGCTGCTGACTCAAAAAAAAAATAAAAATCACAGAACAAAAGGGAGGAATAAGAGGAACAAGAATAATGGGCCAAAACTACACATTTACACATCAAAGTTTTTAAAAGTATCTGCATTCCCAAGCCGCTCAAGCATGACAAAAAAAAAAAAAAAATAGCCAGCGAGAGGAAGAGAGAGAGGCAGCACATTGTAAAATCCCCAACGATTAACGAGTGGTACAGCATGCTAAGAAACAAGAAAGGAAGCGGCTACTGAAAAAATACAACACATTCGCGCGACTCTTTAATGAGCTTGGCGGTGAAAACGAGAGCACGATGCCGTCCGGTACTGCATCATGTCAGCGCAAACTCAGTACTCTCACACCTAATGAGCGCTGAAACTATCTTCATGCTACAAGTGCGCTGGAGGAATCACATGAATGGGGGTAGGGTGGGGGAGGGTAGGGGGCATGCTTTAGTACACTGGATAGTGAGGGAGGTTTCCTTTTTTCCCAAGATATACGAGGTGTGGCTATTAAATGACGAGACTGGGCTAATGTAAGTCGAGCCATAGCGCGCATGCGCAAACCACGTGGTATAGGTTGTATATTGACCAATGGGCAAGCATAAACAACCCCTGAAAGTTTGAGTCCACTCACATCTTCAGTTTGCTGTTCCGCATCGCTTGAAATAGATGTGTTTCTCTTCAGCATTAGTCTCTTTATTTAATAGCCACTCCTTGTATGTCTGTGGAATAATGCATTTTACTGTGATTGTTTGCTTTTCTTTGCTTTGCTTTGCTTTGCTTAGCTAGTGGATTGAAATGTGTAACAGTGTGATCAACTCTGTAACAGGGACAAGAGTAATTGTCTTGGTTGACTGTTCATGCAAGTTTGGGTATTCATTTTTGGCTGCGACCAGCAGCTCCATAGCTCTCTCTGTCGGTTGGTTAGTCGGTCGGTTGGTCTCCCCTCCCTTTGCCAGCCACAGTTTTCACCCGAGGAGGCTGAGATCTGGCATGGAGGTGAAGTGTGTGAGTGTGAAGGTGTGTGTTTCTGTTCATGCCGATTGGCTAAAAGGGAGCCACATTGGCAGTAGGAGTGGCCTGGTTGCAGCTATTGCGAATTCGTTTTAACTGAAGAGGAAATTACCTGGTTATGAAAAAAGTGATTGTATGGTCTTTGAGCAAGAGGCCAGTGTTCCATTTTGGAGAGTGAATTGGGATTCTCACAGCTATTGCTCTGTTCTGGAAATGTCAATACATACATCACTGTGCAAAGGTGTTAAGGGTATGGGTTCAAATTATTTTTTGCTGGTTGCACAGTATGAGTTTGTGAGTGTAATTGTGGTGCAGTTGTTAAAGGGATGAGATTTAATTAACTAATTACATGTAGGCATGTCATGAGCATAAACAGTCAATATCAGCCAATCAGAATGTCATATCAACCGCTATATTTACACCATAGTGAATTTTTCCAATATAATGACAAGACCAGGTCATTGAGCTCAGCTGTCTGGTGTCTAACACATTGCAATCTTCAGAATGTAATTGAGGCGTAGTTGTAAAAATGGTTGGATCCAATCTCACAGTACTTCGGTAACTAATACATTGAAATGTTGAATGTAAAACATGTTTTACATTTTAATATATAAAACGCATGCAAGGACTCCTCTGTAATTATGATTTATTTACTGTGAAATGCGAGTCCTGTTTTATGCGGTCGTGACTTTTACAGCGACAGGGCTTTCACAGGGGCAGCCAGCACTGGCTTGCAGCTCGTCTGCCAGGCGGGGACAGATGACAGCCTGGCAGGAGAGACGCTGTTCAGGGCACAAATTCTGCTCAGAGAGGGACACATGGATGACCCTTTTCCCTGTTCGGTCCTCGGCTGTCGTGATCTCCAAGCTTGGTATCTGAGCACGTGCTCAAGTGAAACGTGAAAACCAAATACATTTTTCAGTGGCTGCAGTCCATTGCTTTTCGTCATCTGCCCTGTTCATGTTATCATAATAACACTTTAATTGAAAGGCGACCCATACCTCATAATACGTGAAAGGGCTTACCGAGTTGAACTACACAATAATTTTCAGGTTGGGATAGGAATGCAAGGGGACACAGATGGAAATTAAGTTAAGGGTTAAAATTTCAAACTGATAAAATGAAGCATTAAATTAAACAGAGAGTCAAAGCTTGGAACAGCTTGCCAGATGATGTCACAGAGGCCAGATGATGTCACAGAGGTAGAGATTACTTGAGTCTCCAGATGCAGAGGTTCTGAATACTCTGTCAATAACACCTTATGTTGTGAGTGTAATATGTGGGACTCCAGGAACAGGGCTGTCTACCCCTGCTTTCATCAACCTGGCAGCCACAGTGGAATCCAAGAGTGTGCGTGACCCGAAACCATCTCCCAAGTGTGCGCTCGATATAGTAAAACTCCATGACTTCTTAGGGACAGGGAATATGCAACTCCTCTTATGCAACTGGATGTCAACAATTGTCCGCCCAATCAGACGCGAGCTTACATCCAAAACACAAAGTTAAAGCACACACCCGCAGCGTTACCTTACGTTTTTTTTGCGATTGATCGTGGCATCGCCAAACCCTCTCTGAAACCAAGGTAGAGCTCTTTCAGTCTTTCCACTGTCTTCTTCGCTTTCGCGGCATCCCCCATCATCATGGTGTACTTTTGTTTTTTCGTTTTCATCCGGGAGTCAAGCCGTCTGTTTGGATCCCGTCCACGTGAGAGCGGCACGGTGGTGCTATTTCCAGAGCGGTTGGCATTGCCATAAATCAGTCATTAGAGCTGTGCTGCGGGCAGAAACCCTTTCAGGGCGGCATTAATGTCAGAGAATTCAGCAGTGCAGTGGAAAAGCCTCTTAATAATGGAAGCTAGGAGGGGGGAAGAGCCTGTTTTATTGTCAGAGGAAGACATGCACTAACTTTACAAGTTCACATTCTCCGTACAGGGCCTGTACAGTTCTTTTTTGCTCCAGATAATACATTTTTTTGGCACAAATAAGCACCATATTTATTATTTTTCCGTATCTTGTGTACTCACGCAGCCTATTTGTATATATGTGCTACTGGAGCAAGCAATATGCAGGATGTTACCACATTACTCTTATTGGTGGCAATTGTCAAAACTATTTGTTTGTGAATAGCTTCCTTTAATGACCCTTTTACTACAAATAGAGTGTAGTACTATCTTATGCCCTACCCCCATTTTTAACTGTCTATTTCAGTAAAAAAATCTCATTTTCATGCAAGGAGATGAGTGGAGCAGAGGGGCCTCCTCCTCCCTGTCCTGCTCTTGCTTCTTGGCGGCTATCAGTGTTCCAATTCTCTCCTTCATCCTGGAGAGCCTTCAGCACCTTGGACAGCAGCCATCCTTACTGTCATGCTCATCTGAGGTGAATTTGCAATTAGCAATTAGCTCAGGTGTGACCCATAGTCTTTGTTAAGCCTTGTTATAAAAGCACAGGGGGAGAATTTTTTGTTTGTTTTTTTTTTTTGCCACCATGAATGCTGCTGTTTTTGATATTTGGCTATGCTGTGATTTCTTTTAAGTCTTGCTTTGAACTGTAATGGTTCTCTGTTATTGCTTTGTTTATTTAACACTGCTATATCAGGAAAGAAGGAAATTAAGTAGCTGTTGGCTAATTTTTTTGGCCTTGCGGTTTTTCATTGTTTGATCACTCCCCACCCAGCACAGTCATTACAGATTGAAATAAGGTGAATAAAACTAGACTACATGCTATACTATACTGCACAGACTGTGCATTGGCCACTGTTACAGCCGTGGATGTGAGGTACACAGCAGATTAGTTGTGAGAGGAGCCTGAACAGTTTCAGGGTAAAGAAATGTTTCCTCTCCATGCTGCAACTTTTGGAAATGCTGCCTGTTAGAACAAAGCATTCATACAGGTGCTTACCTGGTTCTGAGATGTCACACTCCTCGGCTGGTTCAACCTCACAGTCCTCCCAGACTGGACAGCCCTGTCTGTGTTTTGTTCCATTGTTCAAGTTTTATTGCGTTTTCTAAAAGTTAACTGGCTTCCGATTTTCCTCCAGGTGGTCTACCGAAATCTTGGCGTCTTGTGTCAAGCGTCTCCTCAACAGGGTCTCGCAAGCACCGTCTGTCGCCAACCATCGAATGATTCCTTTTATCCCACACCTGAGTCAAATCTCACACAAAGCTCAACTGGGCTGGATTTAAAGACACAGGCACACACTGTTTGAATGACATTCACTCCAAAGCCGAAGGGAAAACAGTTAACCACTTACATTTTATGGGCTTTTATTAGCACTTATAAATACAAATGGAATAATCATAGACTTCAGGGCATGATCCTAACATGTGCACATAGGATTCACAGGGGCTAATAATACCAGTTGTCGCACTCCATTGTGTTATACTGAAAAGCTATACTATATATATATACATACAGCAGCCATTTTTGATGACATGCTATTCTATAATATACTGCATATATGCTACACTGTACTTATACTATACATATACTACACTATACTTTTTGATTACATGCTATACTGTACTATACTTTCCATATTCTATGCTATACTGTACTTTTTATACTCAACCATTTTTAATACAGAATTTTCCCATAGTTTAACTGATGCCGTGTATACATACATGGGCTGGAATTTAATTGTAGGTTACATTGTACTGTACTTTCTTATACTCTACTATACCATATTTTCCACGCAGTGTTTTCTCATAGGTTAATGGCTGCTGTTTATAGATAAACACCATGGAGACACATGTACAGCAGCCCAGCTCTGCTTTGGCACTGCAGGCTCTGCTTATTCCCAGTCCTGCTCACCCGCCTGTCTGTCACTCTGCTTCCCTAAAATAGTGGGAAAATAGTGGGGAGAGGACAGATTTAAAGTAGTGGAGGGACAGGAAGGACAGAAGATACACGAGAAGGGAGAGGTGGAGAGGAAAGGAGGTGGGCCGTTTTATGTTTTGATCTTCCTGTCCCCTTTATGTAAACATTGCTAGTGGTATTTGCATAAACAAGTTACAAAATGTCATTTATTAATCCACAGCAATAATGTTCTTTAAAGAAGCTAAAGGAGGGGGAGAGGAGGGGAGGGTAGGGGCTGGGTTTCTGCAGAAGGGAGAGGAGGGGAGGGAATTAGAGTGGAGAGAGGGAGAGGAGAGAGAGAACGGCCTCATTCTAAGGTCACATCATAAAACTCCATTCATCAATCACAAGTGGAGATAAAAACATTTCACGCCAGTAGAGAGACTTGTTACTACTACCGCTTAGTGGAGTCGCATACTTTTCTCCTGCAGTCTGCAGTCTGTAAAAATGGTGCAGTGATTCAGGGTAATTGATTTGTACGTCTGTGATTACATCTAAATACCTGTGAATTACATGTGACAGCATGTGGTCACATGATGCACACGTGTGACAGTACTGTGCATTGAATAGGTTATTGTGAATGATATACATAATTGATGTGAGTTTTTCATTAAGGGGTCACATGCCTGTAGGAACCGCTGAACTGTATATTATGGTTTGTTAATAGGATTAATGTGGAATTCCTCAGGGAAATTATTTCATTATCTGTAATGCACAGATTTTCTCTTCGGCTCCATGCATTTTCTTAAGCCGTTGTTTGCGTCGATACCCATCCAGTCTCTGTTTGCTTCATGATGCCGTGTCCTGTGCTGACGGCAGTGATAATGAAATACGCTGGCGTCGTGTCTTCCATCGATCCGAATACGCTTTTGGGGTTTAATTATGAGCGATCCCTCCCATGTGGTCACATAGTGTCAGGTTGTCCCATGCGTTACTGTTTTTAATAATATGTATGTGTTACACGCATGACCCATCCCATAATTCAGCAGTAAACAAAGGGGAGCGATAATGATATCGATTGGGTGATGGTCCCTGAGGGTGTTGAGGAGGTTTGTTCTTCATCACAGCAATCACAGTTGATGGTCCACATTGGGGTATGAGGCCATTGCAGCTCCTGTATCAATGCTGGCGACAGAAAAAAAACTCAGAATGCTAAAAGACCCCACGCTCTTCTGCCTTCACGATTCTTCATGTTTCATGTCTTCATATGACAGCCATCTAGCTGTGTGCAATGTAGCATTGGTTTTCTGCTTGCCACAGAGGGAACACCGCCTCCTACTGGCCAAACAACACTACTTCCAGACACAGTCCAGTGTACTCAGCATGGCCTTACTTGCATCTGAAATTATAACAAACCTTCATAATGTGTACATAAGGACATAGCAACATTATAATGGCAAGAACGGGCCATTCAGCCAAACTAAGCGGTCCATGCTTCTACTCCTGCAGTGTGAAATATAGCCAAGGCTAATCACCCACAGTAAGTCAAAGCTCTAACATGTATTTGTTCTACCCAAGCAATAAACCAGCTAATTGTAATGAGCCCAAACTCTCAGCCAGGTAGGGGAGCTGATCAGTGAAATCACCTTGTTTTAGCTCATGGCTGGAGAAAATACATGGCGGTACTTCCACTTTCTAAAGCTGGGGTTTTACAACTCTGCTATAAACCTCATGACTGGAAAAGTCACGTGATTGGCCGTTTCCCTCTGAGTGTAATGAGGGGGGGGGGGGGGGTAGGGCTGACTACATACTTCAGTTTGTGATGGGAACAAAGGAGAGGATTTAAAGAAAAAAAAACCAAAGAAAGGGGGGAAAACTCTTTCTCACAGATAAAAGGGATTCACACAGGGGAAACCAGCTAATGTGAACTATGTGTCAGGTCAATTTCAGAGGGTGTTTTGCAAAGTTGCACTTCATTTCCTCAGTCTCAGTGAGGCTGACTTCAGCCGCTAAAGAGGACAGCGTTTTGCTTCAGAAATCTCAGGCCATTTTACAACTGTCCTCCAGACAGGATGTACAAGTTATCGATGAAAGCCTCTTCTCTACAAATGGAGACCGGGATGTTTCCATTTGTAGAGAGGAGATTTTTAATTTCTTAAAAGGGTGCAGCTCAAGGAGAACTTGAAGAATATTTTTTTTACATTGAGTTCAGTCTGTAAAATAAGGTTGCAGAGATGGAGACTCTGTGGAAGTGAATTTTGTACTCCTATCAGAAAGTGCTATTTTACAAGGTGGAAAGAAACCCTTAATGAGGAGCACCTGGTACATGCTAATCAGTTCATAATTTAATAATGCACTTTTATGAATATTGATGGCATTCAGCCTTCATTCTCAGTCAGTTTTTGCAGTTGTTGAATGTGGTACATGTTAGGAACATTTGCATCAATTCGGTTCAATACATTATCGCCATAGCAACCACTGCATGGAAATAGATTTGGTGAGCTCCGTGTTAAAAACACGACACTGTAGAGAAAATAACGCAACAATAGAAATCATCTCAGCATAATTATAAGTGAGACATGATTCCACACCCCATTAACATACAAATACATCCACAGACATACATATTCACAGTTCAAATGGGGGAGCAACACACAGTTATCACTTATGAGAAGTGCCTAGGGTATCATTAGTTACAGCAATGATATGATGCTGATAAAGAGAAAGAGAGACGGGAGAGAGAGCATTTGGGATCAAGCCTGGGTTTATCATAATCTTCATTAATCTTATAATATATATATCTTCAACTGTGTGTAACCGAACCCCACCTTCCACCAAAAAAACAGTCGTATCACTGTGCTCTGTTTATTTGATTTAGCAGAAGAAACATTTCCCCCATTTGCACATTAACCAGTGTGCTGGAGAGAGCTGGCAGATGTTCCCCATAGCTGCGGGAAGCCGGGGCACAGATGTCTGCTACGCTTTTCAATTACGCAGGATTTCTGCTGCTTCCTAAATTGGTCGCACATCGTCAGGGAGAAAGAGAAAATCCATGGCTTTCGGGTGTCTGGAGCGGAAACACATGCATGTTTGGTACTTCCTGTGCGATCTGTTTTCGGCACCCAGAGCGGAAACACATGCATGTTTGGCACTTCCTGTGCGATCTGTTTTCGGCACCCAGAGAGGAAACGCATGCATGTTCGGCACTTACTGCGCGATGAGTGGTGCAGTGACCGGTTACCGGGTGTCGATGGGTCTTGTGTGCGCACAGTGAAACTCCAGGGGGAAACACATGTGCACAGTAACTCTAAGCTCAGACAGATAGTCCCACTTGACTCATCCAGATGTTTTCTGTGCAGTACGAGGTGTGGCCATCAAATAACGAGACTGGGCTTATGCAAGTCAAACCACGTGGTATGCATTAACCAAGTACGTAGTGTACACTAGTGCATAGTGTGTGACAAAAATTAACCAAACTATGTACTACGCACTCTAGAAACGGCTAGAAATAGGGCGTAGTGCACTTTTGGGACACAGCATAAGTCTGACTGGAGTGGGCCTTGAAAAATGATGAAATCATCTTAAGTGATTTTTCCTTTATTAGAACAGATAAGTATGATGAGCATTCCTATGGCAACAATGCAACAGTCTATGAAGAGAATACAAGACCACATACAACAAAGGAAGCCGACCATTCAGCACAAATCATCTTTCACCTCCAGCACTGAATCAAGTCACAATCTGAATGCTCCAGGGCTCACTGCTTCCACTAGATGGGGCAAGCTGTTTTAAGCTTTGACATCTCTCTACATAAAATAATTCTTCCTGGTGTCAGTTCAGAATATACCCCCAGTTAAATTTCCCATCTATGATCTCTGAAGTCAAAGTGAAAGATCATTTGTACTACGCCATGATGAATATAGGAGAAAGCAATAGTGCAACACTATTATATTACAGTAGATTTTCTGAGACATGAATGCGTTGGTAATGCAAGTGGCTCAGAACTTCGGAGGTTTGTTCGTAACTTTTAAAGTGGCTGTTTTGTCCGTAACTCTGAGGTTTGTATCCCTGGGGTTCGGCTGCAGTTACATGAGAACCGCCTCCAACAGCAATATATTGTTTACACAGTATTAATTGACTGAAGTTGATGAATAATTTGATCCAGCGGAATGTGAGCTGAGGTGAAGTGCAGTGGGAGGCTGTTAAAGACGATGCCTTCATGCAACATCACTGCAGGAGACAGCTGAGGACGAACTTTTCAGCTTCTCTCAGCACATTTCAGCGTCATGAATATGAATATCTGTTTGTGTGTCGTCCTGCTTTGAGAAAAGGCCAGCGCTTTGTAGTAATGAGTTACATTAAGATTCACATCGACCCAAAACCAGCGGGGCCCGTTTCCAGGGGGGGACGCTTACAAAGTGGTTTTACATTTTTAGACAGCGTTACGCAGCGCGGGAGCCTTGACTCGGATAGCAGCGTTGTGTACAGTTATGGCCTTAACCCTGTTTCTTTCATGTTTCTTAGGTGGTGTTTTTTATACTTCCAAATAAGCATTTTACACTACAAGATGCTTTTATAGGGCAACATCACACAACTTAAGTGTTGATCCGTTGTGTAACATCATGCACTGTTATGGTGTCCTTAACCCTATCTCCTTCCTGTTTTATATGGTAATTTTTGTACTTTTGACTGAATGTTTTCCACAACATAATTTTCCCTGACTAAAAGTTTTCACACATAGCTTAAGTGGTGACTGTCGTAGTAACATTGCGTACTGCAACTAGCTTCACTTCTTTCCTCTCTCTTTGGTGGCAGTTTATATACTTTGAAAAAGTGTTTTTACACTACAACATGTATTTGCAAAAGTAAAAGTTGAACAGTGTTTTTATACACGTGTTGACTTTGTTAGTAGCATTGTGTACAGTAAACTCATTCTTAACCCTAGTTCTCTCCCTGTTTTAGGTGGTGATTCTATACTTCCAACCGAGCATTTTTCGTTGTATTCTCCTGCGATGGGTGAGGCTTCTGGGATTCGCCATCGTTTACGGGACGGTGATACTCAAGTTGTACAGGTATGTTACCTTACCGGTGTTGCCTGTCCATTTTGGCATGAGCCAAGCAGGTGAATATCACCACAGCTCATCTGAGTGTGATTGGGAACAGAGAGCACATTCATTAGTGGGCAGGGGCATAGCTAATATATGGAATTTCCTAGAGCCCTGATTGGACCAGGCTGAACGAATCAGCAGCACCTCCTGTTTAGCACTTATGTGCATGATGACATAAGGTAGGCAGAAGGGCCCAATATTCAGGAACAATATTATATTTACATAGAGGGAACATTGTAGGAGATGTCCCACACATTCATTCGGTTAAAATGTTTGTCATTCATTTCATATACGGAGCTGGTCTTATGTCTGGATCAAGTCCGCCTGAAAATCACTATGGTAACCAGTGTATCCCAGTGACATTTGGACACAGGGAATGAACGTGCATGATACTTATTTTAATCCAAGGATACCATTACATTACATTATATTACATTACAAGCATTTAACAGATGGTCTTGTTCAAAATGATGTAGACCGCAAAGACAAATGCACAGATCAAGTGCAAAAATACCCTAGAGGAGGGAGGTATAGTCCCAGAGACCAGAAATGTGGAAAAAAAATAAGATTCAGCTGGGAACCTGTCGATTAACAAGTCAAGGACATGAAATTATCAAACAACAAACAAGTTAATATAAATCAGTGAGCCCTGTAGTGGACTGAAAAGGAAACCACAATAAATTATAATATGTGTATTTTAAAGTTAATGTTGGATTTGTCATATGATAAGTAGTGGAGCATATCAACACAACTACAAACAGTCTGGTTTGTTTTTCACATATAAAATACATGAAGAAGTCATGATTCCCCTG